>VWZU01013672.1:3395577-3514779 GCA_013397095.1 Sterrhoptilus dennistouni | reverse complement strand
GGGGGGGGAGGGGTTGTCGCTGTTTTTGGGGGTTTGTTTGTTTGTTTTTTTAAATTCATTGTTCCTTTTTTAAATACAGCAAGATTCACCCTTAGGAACAGTTAGAAATAGATTATATTGTTTTTCAATAGGAGGATGAATGCTAGCATAAATGAAATATATCACATGGAACTTTTATTCATGGTGTGGTACAGATAAAAGACCAAGCAAGTAAGAAATTAAAATTGAAGTAAATCAGACACAATTCCCTTACACTATTTTGTATGCTGTGAACTAAGAGGTAAGCTTTAGGGAGTGTCATGTTTTGTCCTCTGAGGGCTTTTAAGGCTTTTCATTCCTACCCCATTGGCTTTAGTTCATGTTAAAGACTCTTGCATGAAACTGAAAGCTCATTTTACTCTATTATTGTACAGAACGTTAATCTGGGACCTTAATTGATTTTGGGAATTTGCTACAGTTTGGTGATGATAGCAGGCAGATAACTGAAGTCATTGACAAAAACAGGTAAAGACAGTGGCCTAGATTTCTAACTGCTCAAAATTGCTTGACTGCAGCTCCTGATTCTGATGAAGTTTGTGCTGATGTGGGCCTAGTTGTCATTTTTGGGGTCTGTTTTGTGTCTGAATTGATTACAATACTTAGTAAAGTAAAATGGACCCCTGACCATATTATTTCCTTTAATATACTAGTTGTATTGGGTGATAGAAAGGTGAAGTCTAGGAGTGCCAGGGAGGACAGTCTGTGTAATCTGTCCCTACTGATCTGCCGAAAAGGCAGGTTGATGCATCTGAGGGCTTGACACAGGTTATTTAAAGTAGTAAGACGGCCTTGTGAACTCTACAGACATGCTGTAGGTGCAGTAACTAACTCTACAGACATGCTGTAGGTGCAGTAACTTTTACATTTTAAATCTCATTTACAGAAAATGTGCAGATTCCCCAAATAATTTAAACATCTTTCATTTGGGTATTTTCATTGTCACTTATTTGCGCCATGTTAAGAAGTCTTTTGAACTTCAGAAAAAGAATATTCCAATTCAGTATTACCTAATGGATTAGCTTTGCTTTGCTTTCCATAAGTCTTTCTAATTATAAATGTGCACGTGAAGAACTAAATGGTAGGACAGACAGACTTACAAGTACTAGTATTAATACTTACAAGTACTTTCGCTCATTGCTCTTATTAACAGTCTTTATTCATTAAAAAAGTTATAAAATACAGTTATTCAGATGATTATTTCTCATATATTTTGAGATACATTAACCATATCAGCTTTTAACCCTTAGTAAAGTAAATAAAACCACAGTAAAAAATTATGCTTACCCAACACAACCAATAAAACACAAAATACCGTTCCGTAACAGCTTGATGTTTAGCATATGAATTACAGTTTATACACATAGCAAATTATCTAGAAATAATAATCTGTAATCAATGTTTTAATTTTAATATCAAAGAGAATAATGAAATGTTGGGATGAGAGAATAAGTGAGCACACCTTTAAAATCCTAATTGATTCATTATTTATTCATCTTTCACCATTCATCTCGTGTTTTTCCTTTCTTTTCATTTGAAGACCATTGTTGCAGCACCCTTTTGTTCAGTGCCTTGGCCTTATGTGCAAAACAGTCAGATATTCACGTTGACCTGAATTTTAAAAAATATAAGCATCATGTCTATATGGAGGAAGTGCTTCAGTCTTTCTTGGGTTTTGTTATTTTATGTATTTAAAAATCATAATGATCCTTGTTTCCCCATGCCACAGAAAAGCAGGTGCCTAAGTAATTAAGCCTTTAAGGAAAGAAATTACCCTTAGGTTGCAAACAGAGGCCCAAAAAACATCTGCGGAATGTTGGCAGAGCCTGTAGGATTCCTTGTAGGGACCTCTTTTGTTGTGACTCAGGGCCCTTCTCAAGCAAGGCTGTTAGACGCATTGGTAGTGGGAGCTTCATGAAGTTGTTCCTGCTGCAGGTACTTCAAAGTGGAACCACTTGAGGGGCTCTTTGGCATAATCAACTTGAATATCCTTGAAAATCAGTTGGCATATTTATTACAGTAACTGCTCCTTGTCTACTTCAGCTCCTGTCCTAGACATGCCAGTGATTCACTGGGAATGTTAATATTGCAAAGTAATGATAAAAGGTGCCTGAGGGGAAGCTCAAAGCAGCGGCTCCATTATCTTTTGTCATCCTTTCCCCGCTCACACAGGTTTAGTTGATACCAGTTGTTTACTTGAGACCATTGGGACCAGTATCCAGAAAGTAACAGAAATATAACTGAGGCAGAAAAGCAACTGTCCTGAGGCATTAGTTTAAAATTTGATTATGTTTTTAACATGTGTGGTATGTTGTGTAGTAGTGGAGAGTTAGAATTTGACACAGGTGGAGGCCTAAAGTGACTGGACTGACAATACTGTAGACACTATTTAAAAATGAAACACAACAAAGCACCACATGGTTGAAAAACATTATTATCGGAAATAATGACAGTAAATGTGATTTGCCGGTGGTAAATTGAAATCACTGATTAAATTACATCTTTGGCTAATAAATTCACAGGGGTAACAGTGCACAGCAAGTGCCAACACAGCACAGCCCTAAGGCATAAATAGGAGTTATCTAATTGATGGTAAAGATAAATCAGAATAGAAGTAAGTGGCTTGTTAATGTGCTTGGAGTGATTTCATTACAGCTGGAAAAGAAGCTCCCCCTCTCTTCATACTTCACTGCACACGGCGAATCTGGTGTCTGTCACTTCTACCCACCTGGATTTGTTACCTAAACATTTCTCTTGCATCTGAGTTCTTTTGAGGGTATACCACAGGTATCTATGAAAAAACTCCGTTCTTATTAGGCTATATTGTGATTAAAATGAGACGTATGCTATCTTTAATTGCTTGCATAATTTTTTCTCTGTTGGTCAAGAAGCCCTGAATATTTTACCAGGAGGTGACTTGACTTTACCTAATGGAGTGAGTCAGGGACCCAAGCTGATTTCAAACCTACCATCAAATGGAGTGAATGAATTCCTCAATCAATTCTGATGGCGAGATGCAGTTTCTAGTCAGTGCAATTGCCTGTGCAGAATGATGCACTCTTCAAAGATGGGACATGATATCCAAGTCATCAGCCATTAAAATGAGCCACTCAAAAAATGTGGCATGGAAATCCTTTCTTTTAAAATAATTTGTGGTATCTACTTTGGGTTATTTGATCGTGTGGTTAGCAAATAAAAGATTAAAAACATCCATTTATCATGTTTAAAAAGGGAAGTCTGATTCTGCAGCCTCTGAGGTTCATCTCTAGGAGAAGATAATGGGAATTTGAATATCATATTTCTTCAGACTTATTTTTTCAGTAATCATAGCTCTTCTAGATGTCACCTCTAGGAAAAACAGGTAAGCATCACTGCATGTACTGCACTTTCTCATCTGCTGCTATTTATGGTTGTGTTCTGATCTCAGTGTCACCGAGTGAGGCTCTCGGGTAACTGCTACATTTAAGGAATTTATAATTTCTCTACATATTGCTGAACAGAACTTGTCCTGCTACCTCAGGCTGCAATTAGCAAGGATCTAGTCACTTCACAGAGGTTATATTGTGCTGCTTTTTTGAGATGGGACTTTAGTGATTGATATTCACAACGTTTCTGCAGCAATAGAGCATAAACAAGAATATGAATGTTTAAATAATGGCAGCAGACTTCAGCTTCAGTAGAAATCCCAGAAGTGTTTTCAGTTGTGTAGGTAAAGGCAACCATATGCTCCATATAAGATAAAGTATAAAAGAAAAAAAAATTTACAAATGCAAGTAACCATTGGATTTGGAAAAAAACCTCAAAACCATGGAATTCAAATCTGACAGTGATAAACCCTGAAAGATTTTATGGTCCTTCTATGATAGCCCTTGCAGTCTAGTTTTCCATTTTTCTTTGAAGATTTGGAGCTGCAATTTAGTGAGAAAACAAGTCATCATCGCCTTCAAGGCTGAGGGATAATGGTTCAACTTTTTTCTGTCTTAATAACTTAAGAAAAGAGGCAAAAATTGCCTTACTTGAAACAATTGTGTAGTTCTCCGGAAACCAATTGAACACTCACAATAACCATATTGACTTATTTTACCTGCCCTGTCGAGTGCACACATCATTCAAAGGAATGCTAATCAGCATTGCACAATCCTTTGAAGCATATTGCAGATTTTTCCTGTTCATCATGAAGTACACCTTCAGACACTGATGAATTTGTAAAGAGAGGCAGAGTGAGTATTGGGGAAGATTATTATAGTGAATTGGAAACTCGTATAGGATGAAACTGTTTTAAAAAATGTAGTGGGACAGCCTATATTTTAATTTCCAGAGGAAAAAAAATTCTTTGCTGTTGCAGTATCTTTTACCCTAATGTAGCTTTTAGATAGGTGTATCAACTGTGGCCAAAAATAGTCAGTTTAGTGTGCAAGAAACTAAAATCAGATTGAAACAGCTAAAAAAGGTTTGCCCTGATTAAAGTTCTGGTGGTCTTTGCTGGTGCTGAACAGCTCTGAAAAGAGTTTATTTTGCAGGGTAGACTAATTGAAGATTCTAATCTTTGAAGTAAAAATGGGCATGATTTTTAATTCATACAACCATTTATTCAGAGTCTAATGTTATATATGCCATGTGCAGGTATAGCCTGAAAGCTATCCGTGACTGGATATGGAAAGTTCTTTTTTCCTGGTTAGTCTCATAGCACTCATACTCAGTGGCAGAGTAGAGCAGTGAGTCCATGGAAGCTTCTGAATATGGTATAAGAGGAGGAAGTTCGGAAGGTAAACTAAGAGATAATTATGATTTGCACCTTAGTCTAGATGCCGAAGAAAAAGAGGTGATGGAGTGACTGGGCTTTTCCAGAGGGCTACAGAACCAGCTCCCATTTTGCAAATGGGTTCTGTACCCAAAAGACCTCCATAATTCCTTGCCCAAAGTCAGCTGCTGCTCTTGCTCTTATGCATGGGGAGGAGTGGATTTCCCCTATAATGAGTATGGCTGTCTCGTTAGTAGTAAAATGCAATAGTTATTATAAATGGCAGCAATGGCTAACCTCCTGAGATTATTGTCACGGCTGTGTGCTATCACATGCTTTGACATCCCCATTCAAGGGATTAGAGGAACAAAGAGAATGCTCAATGAGCTGATTAAATCAAATAAACAGATTTTTAATTCTCATTAAAAAACATTAAACAGCTACTGCTTTTACCAACAGAGAATATGTGTATGTGTGTGTGAAATAATAAAAATCTGCTACAGTAATTCAGAAAATTTAAGGTAGTGTTTGTACTGGAGATATTGGGCAAATATAAGTCTATCTTGCTGAATGTTGCAAACCTGTTTCATTATATGCAGCAAAAGTGCCAAGGTACATTTTGTATTAATCAGTCAAAATGCAGAAAGTAAAATCTAAAGCCTTGTAGAGCAGCAGAGGATATTCCTCAGGGGCTATTTCTGTGGAATTGCCTGACTCTTGCCACTGCACAATCTAGATATCCAGCTATTGATTTAAGTCTAATTATATGCTTTTTAGTAATGGTTTACATGCGTATTAGAACAGGTTTCAGGAATGGAGTAAGGAGGTTGAGAAACAGAGATAAAATGCAGGGGTGGTCAGAAACTGAGGAAGATAAATTCCAAATATTTTTCGACTGTTGCGAAAAAAAATTTTGCCTATGTGATGGGAGAGTTGCGTAACCAGAAAGCCCTTTCTTTCAGTGATAAAAGTGTTTCGTTTAGCGTTTTTGCTGTTTTCAATGAACACTTACTTTGCTCGCCATGAGCTCTGTAAAAGCAGAATTAATGTTTTCATTTAGTTTGCTTGTGAAATTGTACAATGCCTTGGAAAAGGGCAACTGATTTTCAGTCTGGAACAGACAGAGACATAAGGGAAGAAACAGGAAAACAGAACCATGAAGAATTAGATGAATACTATCTTGGATTGTCCGTCTGGTTCCTTCTTTCCTTCATCCGCCTTCTTTTCATCCTCCTTTTGGCCATCTGCCTTGGTAGCATCTCCCACAAGTGCTGCGGACATGAGCACATACAGCAACTAGTCTTCATGTACTAGAACTGGGGAGGAGAGTGTGCATGTATTTGCTCATTATAAAAGTACCAACTTATTTTGGCCACCTTCCGAACAAAAATACTTCATTAAAAGTTTAATGGGAAATTAGCAGAAGAAAATCTCCCAGTGCAAGCATAAGGTAAGCGCCTGGTACTCAGGGGCTTTTTTCTGTTTAAAGTCATTGCATTTGAGAAGTTCTTTGCTAGATGAGAGTAACAAATCAAAGAGGGGAAAAAAAAGGGAAAGAAAACTCTTTCAAGACTGGGATATTACTGTGGAAGGTCCTTACGGTTGAATAATACGTGCAGTGCCAAACAAAACTAAACATACCTTATAGTTCTCTGTTTCAAGATCACTAAATTAGTGATGAGAATGTTGAGGGTCTGAGTGAACAATTGGTATTCCTTGAGGGGCCCGTTATAGCAAACAGTTAAACTACAAACTATAAAACACCTAAAAAAAGAAATAGAAAGTAGTCAAATAATAATTAAGGTACCTGGACTATACACACAGCAAGAAGGAAGACACACGTTTAGTTGGAATAATTAACAATGTATTGGGATAATTGTGGAAAATCAATATTTTAAGGTAAGATTTTACAAGGGGAATTAAAGAACTTCAAAAAATAGTTGATACATCATTTCCTATCCTTTCATTACTATAAGAATAGAATGTTTTTTTCCTTTCTGTGAAAAAATACCTAGTGTCTTTTCCTTAGGGAATTGGTCCATTTTTTTTTCATTTTCCTATAATTTAGAGCATGTTTCATCACAATAAATATTTATTGTAAAAAAACTTGACTTAAAAGTAGTCTGAAGCAGGAAAGGGTCATATTTTCGGGGAAAATTCTTATCAAAGTTAATTGTTTTGAGAATGTCCTGAGATGCCTGTCTGTCGCAGAGAGCACTCAAAGATCTTGGCAATTCTGGTTTTGACTTACTTGGGAAAATAGGACTTTGGAAATGGAGGCTAAATTACATACTTTAAACCAGTATTTATTCAGTATTATGACTATTTTATTTGGTTTTTGCACAGTACTGTGAAGTCTGCCAACAACTTCCTATGCTCACAGCTTCCTTATCTTCTCTGAGCTTCCTGCAAGACAGTAGCTGAACACTTGCTTTATTTAATAAAGTCTTTCAATTGTATGAACATCTGACCTTGTTCCTTGATAATTTGATTGTACTTTTTTCTCAAATAATTATTCCCACTGGAGATAGTCCCAAAATATTAGAGAATGAGTAATGGAATGGTACCATAGATTGTCTTAAGTGACAAATGAGTCATGCAGAGTCCATTTACAACTTGGGTGATATCCTTATGAAATTCTTCTTTTCTGAATTGTCTGGTTAACTAAGTGTGTTTATTGTTCTCCATGGAAGAATTCTACAAGGTACTGCTCAGAAAACCTAATGTGGCCAGAGGTGATAGACTTCTGAAGAAATAGTAACAGAACATTTTTCTGTCTTAAAGTTTCTGTATTATTTATTGGGTTTTTTTCCCCCTTTGTTGGTGTCACTCTATTTCGTCAGTCCATGTGGAAAAAAGAAATGAAAAAAAAAAAGGATATAATGTGTCTAAATTATTGTATGGAATGAATGTGTAACTACAAAATAGGTTGGGGTTTTTTTCTGACTGTGCCTTTCCCTTTGCCTCCTGAATGATTAACTTCTGTTTATTTCTAATTAGAAAAGCCACATCAGACTAAAGCACAAAGCATGTCAAAGAGTATGCAAATAATGCAGAGTACTTAAAAACCTAGGGCACTTTGCCTTTAAATGCCTCACATAGTTTATTAGACTGTAATTTCACTCTCTGAAATGTTATATTGCAATTATAGCCTAGGTTATTAATTAAAAGAAGAGAAACTATAAATGGTAAAATAATTTTGCCTGTGAAAACCTTTAGTGAGATTTTAGAGAAGGGCATTCAGGCAAAAATAATTTGTGATAAAAAGCACTGGAAAAAAAATGAGATTTTGGTCTCCTACTGGGGAAGTGAACCTGAATCCATCCTCAGTAGCTTTGGAAGTGTAGCTAAGATGCAGAGACCCACAGAAGAAGAATTATAGGTGGTAACACACAGTTATTTATATGAATAATTCATTAACATGCAGCCTATATTAAAAGGTTCTCTATCTTTTCTAGAATTTTCTCTAGTCATATCTTTTGGAAAAATAATAAAAAACTCACAGCAAAACCAGTTTGCTTTTTAAAAATACTTTGCTTGTTGGAGTTACCATAATAGGGGAGTTGTTAACGTTCTTTAAAAATACATGCAGATGATAAAACTTCCGAGATTTTCACCAGAATTACCAACAGTTCTTGTAAAAGTGGAGTGAATTTTCACTATTTAGGAAACAGTACTTCAAAAGAATAAGTGTTTATACACCTGATAGGAGTTTACTTCTCACATTCTATAGTATTATATGCGTTTTCTTTAATGGATTTTAATTTTATGACATACAGAGAAGACCTAAATAGCTTTTTTGCTGAAGTAGGAAAGAATTTTTTTTCTTTTCCCTGAATCTCTCTCTTGTGCAACTTCCCTTAAGGAGTTTGTTTATGGTTGAATCCATCCTGAGATTGAGGGATTTCAGTCTGGCTAGAGCTTTCTGGTATAAAATGATTAGTTATTTTTCTGAGAGAATGTAGTCCTACTTCTCAGAAATAGTGCTATTGAACTGCATTGCTGAGATGGAGTATATTGAAGGATTTTCTGTTTCTCTTTTTCTGTTAAAGCATTCCTCTAGTACAAACTGCATGCTCACACATATTGCTTTACATCTGATATCAGAAACTAGATTTGTCAAGGTGCAGTGCATGTTCCTGTGTACATGAATATTTTCGGCAGACCATAAATAGACTGTGTTTTTACCTCTCTAAATGTAAATGTGGAAATATATTTTTTCTAGTTCTTTACCAGAATTCTACGATTAGCTGTCTTTGGGAGAGAGGAAGGAACATCCATCTGATTACTTGATAGATTTGGCTCCAAAACTAATTCTTCTGTGCTTCTACACAGTAGTGGTAGGTCAGGAATTGTGTAGTACTTCTGAAAAGTAGGTGTTTGGGTTTTTCTTCTTCTAAGTGTTGTTCTCTCAGTGCAAGTCATAAGGTTGCTAATATTGGAGGAGTCTTCAAGTTATGTGTTTTCAGCATATGACTTTCATTGAATTTCAGAGAGACAGAGGAGGCTCGGTCAAGAAGTTCTGGCAAAGGAAAAGGACCAAAAACAACTTTAAAAAGTAATATTTTTTTTTAACTCTTGCAGATGTAATTATTACAGTCAAAGGGGATGCTAGAATGAATGGAAGAGTGGATAAATAATAAATAAACTGCCTCAGACTGCACAAAGATAAAGCTTTTTTATAATAAATAGTCTCTAGCTCCTATTGTTTTCTTACAGTTGTTGAGAGGACAATAAGCTCAGAGGTTTTGTTATTTTTTGGAATACTTATTGAGATATTCTTTTTGTTATACTGTGTCTTTTAATAGAACAAGAGGTAAAAAAGGGAAAATATATTCTTAAAGGTATTTTATAATTTCAATGAATGGAGAAAAAGCAAATCCTCTCCTTTTAGGAAAAAAGACCAAAACCAAAACAACCCAAAGCACTACCGTGTAACTAGAGGAGCAAAACGCTTTAAACTCACGTTTGAATAGTTTCCAAATGTGTCTGCCACGAACAAGTTTAGGATAGGAAGAAAGTTTCACTGAATCTGATGTCCCAGTTTGAGATTCACTGAGGAAATGAGTACTTCTTGGAGATGTGCCACAGTTGAACTTACTCCTTTTGTAGGGAAAAAGGAGCAAATATGTTTGCTTTCTTTCCACAAAGCAAATATTAAAAAAAAATATCTCCCTGAGCTACCAGGAAGTGGAGTACATGCTGGGATGAATCAGGAGCTCACCACCTCATTTCAGCCAGCGCTCCTTTGGCAATCTTGCAAATGCAAAAGGGTAAAATCCCTTTTCCATGTATAACCTTATCTACACTCTCCCCTGATAGAGGCTGTATTTCACCTTCCATTTCTTCAATTACTTGTCTTAGAGATATGTCAGATTCAGGAGCTCTTGGAAGTGGCTAGGGAGACTAGCTGAGAAGTTCGTTCTGAAGTAGAATGTTTATTTTAGAAAAACTAATCTGTAATCATCCAAGTGATTTGACTCAACAGTACAAGTTCAACTCATCAGAAACTCATCTCTAGGGTCAGAATTTGAAAAGCTCAAAAAATTTCATGTGTTTATTGCTGTCAGCCTATATTACCATTGTTGTGAGGTTCTGAACCAAAGCAGAAGTTTAAATGATTAATTGAAGAATATTAAGACAACACAAAAGAGACAGCCATGAAAGTATAATAAAAGTTGTAGTACTGTAAAAGACTGATTTACACTCTACATGACTTTTAAATTCTTATAAAACTTTAGCATTAAGTTTTTCTAATGTGTGAATAAAGGAGTAATGAAGAACTGGATTTTCTACTCTATAAGGCAGCACTGATCAAAAGCACAAGGGGTTATGGATTGTATGAGAATGGAAATTACAGCATTTGATTTTCCAGAGCTTAGTGTGTTCAGTTCTGGAGAACTACAAATGTTATACCCCAGATTTCAGAGGACATTTGCAAATACGTTTGTCAGTTTGGAATTAATAATTTTGAGGGAATCTGTAATGACAGGAAAAATATTGAAGCGTAACAAGTTATTTGTAGAGAGGGTTGACAAAAACTACTTACTAAACCAGAGAAGATGAAGCTTAGTATATGGAATGTTAGGAAGCATAAGAACTGGCTAACAGGATGTGATAGTGGATTGCACTGAAAAACAAAATATTGGTTTGAGGGTGAGATTTCCTAAAGATTAAGAAGTTAATGAAGTAATTAGTATATTTTATTAAATTCCAGTAAGTTTAAGGGCTATCTTTTTGTAGTTTACACAGATTTAGGAGGGACTGTCAGCAGGGGAAGTGGATTAAGATAGTAGGATGCAAAAAATCAGATGAAGATTATAATTACAGTAATGTAATGAAACTCAGCTTTGGGAAGCGCAGGATCATTCATTTGGATTACTTGTAGATTGCTAAAACTTGTGTAGATTGTACTGCTTGATTTTTAGCTTGGTCTCTAATTTATAGCATGCTTCTGGATGAGCTTTGCTCTGTTCAAGACAATGGTCAGATATGGCTGAGGAAACAAGGAGTTCCAAATACCATTCCTGGCTGCCCGTTTGGGCAGTGCTGGTAGCAATTAACTCCCACAGGCTTTGCACTTCCAAACAGTCCTATATGCTTTCATATGGCATCCTTGTGTTGCACATTGTATATGAACTCCATTTTGTAGTGTAAAAGTGCTACAGTGGTGGGCCACAACATGGGAGTGGGGTTTGTTTTTTTTTGGTGTGGGTATGTTGAACTGAAAAAAAACCACACACTAGCAGTAATAATACTGATAGTAACAATGATAATAATTGCTGTCACTGTTGTCATCAATATCTGTCCTTGGACCAAGGAGATACAATATGTACTCAGCCTTACACTCTAATGTTGTGTGCTGTGTACATGGCTTTAGGGACAGAGAAGTTCCAGGGCTTGGAGGCTTTTTAGCCTTACAGTATACCAGTTTCTGCACTGAGCTGATCCCTACAATGACAAATTAACAAATAAGAAAAAAACCAAACCTACTAGAACCCCATGTATCAGAGGTATCTGTATGCTGAGTCCATAGAAAAGGCTGTGGTGTTAGCCACTAAGAAACTGCATTTGGGTAGGGATGGGTGAGCATTTGTCATGTACAGCATGGTGCAAGGACCTCACCTGACAGTTTTATTTAGCCATGCACATGGAAAAAGAATTTGAACAGGTGCAGCTAGGGTAATTAAAAAATGGAAAGCCTACCATGTGCAGGGTGCAGAAAAAGAGTATGGCTTGTTAAATGCAGTAAAATTAATGCTGAGGAGTGTGATTACTGCTTTGGGAGCAGGCGCCAGAGAAGAAAGTGAAATAATTGTTTCAGATAAAGGGTGGTAGTAGCAGGAGGGCTAAATGACTGTAACTGTTCCTGAATGTATTAGGTTTGGGAGAATTAATTACAACTACAAAACAGTAATGCTTTTATAGGCTGTATGAGAGCTATAAGCTTGTGACAATTTTCTGGTTTATTTTATTAGAAGTTGATTAATATTTTACATATTTGCAATTAGAGTCTTCTTTTAAGAAAGCCTCTTTGTTACATAAGAGTATTTAATTCTCTGTTTCTCTCTTCACTGTTTTATTTAATTTTACAGTAGTCCTGATGATTGTGATTTCAGAAGTTCATCTTGATATTAGAATAATAATGTTAGGTTACCCGAAGTTTACTAAATAAAACTTTTCCCCAACTTTTAGTATTCAACTCTACAATTAATTTGATAGTCTTACTTTGTGTGTTGCTACCTTTTTCAGGTGTCTCGGGTATTATTTGGGGAAGAGGAGAATTTAGGAACACTTTTTTAGAAAACTTGTGACCAGTTATGGTTTCCTTTCCTGGACAGTGATACTATGCTAAATGGACAAATTCCAGAGGCAGAAGGTCACTAGGAGAGTATGTATTGTTCCTCAGGAAAGCAAACAAACCAACCCCAAACACTGCTATAATTTTGAAAGAAAAATTGTTAATTTACTGAGAGAAACTTAAGTTTTCATGGTATCACCTGGGGTCTGAGGTGGTACATACAGTGCTACCATTGGTGGAAATATTAATTCATTAGAGACCATGTCTGGACATCAACCTGAGCTATTATTTGTAGGATATGCTGCTGTAATCTCAGTTAATGACAGTTTAGTTGTGTGGAAATTTCTTTTTGTGATATATTAAAAATATCATTCTAAGCAGTATTACTGGGGTGGGGGGAAAGGCTAATTTAAATATATCATGCAATTGTCTTTAGATATCAGCATTCTCAACCATTCTGTATGTCTAATAGTTTCCTCTGCATAAAGAAGCCAAATATATGCAAATGTCTGAGGAGGCATCCATTGTTTGGCTGCTTTTGTGCCTGAGGACACTTTATGAAGTGTCAGTGATTACAGGTGCTTTTGTTTCAAAAAGCATTTCCCCTAAAATAGCAACAATCACCAGTAAGAGGAAAAAACAAGCCTTGCCAATACCAGCTGCATAAATGAACTCAAGGGTGTTCAAGAGCCCTTCTAGTAAAGATAGCTGGTAGGGAGATGGTCTCCTCTTGGCATATGAAATGTGTTTTATTGGGGGTTTCTTTGTGAGAGACGAGAATTATGCCTCTCACAAACCCAGTGGGAGTTACACTGCTGTGTAATGGGGGTTAACTTTTATGCCTCCACTTGAAGAACCTCATCACAGTAGTGAGAGATTCAGGGAGTGGGAGCTTCTAACCATTGCTTGCATGCAGCTCCCACTGTGCAAAGAAACTGGACAAAAGCTAAGATCAATATAACAAAAGGTAAGAATTGTTAAATAAACTAAAGGGCCCCCTTAGGAAAAATGTTACTGCTCTTTCACAGACAGGTATTTAGGCATTCTCCCTCTTTCCCTGCTCGCTAAGGACTCCCTGGCTGAGATTGGTCTTAATGATGCTTTGAGCACTCCCACCCTGCCTCCTGCTTTTGATTCCCTTACCTTGGTGTTGGATATATTGATTTCCCATCTAACCATAGCAGCAGGTATTAAAGACTGAATAAAACCCTCTATCTTTAAACATGAATGTTTGTATAAATTTAGATGTTAATACTTAGACCATTGTAAATACATCATGAACACATATTAGTATTTGCAAAATACATGAAAATCAACATCATACCATCCTGTTCTTTTGCTAACTAATTTTTAACTGTTTTGCTCTCTGCTACATCTTGATACATGGGAGTAGGACACTTGCATGACATCACAGCTTGGATTCACTCTCAATGCAGACTCCTCTCCTGCTTCTAGCCTTTTTTGCTGGGTAGAGTCTTGATTTGAAGATGCTGCATTTTTTACATGTCCAGATACAGCTAGGGTGCTAAGGATGCTGTTGCATTCTCTTCTCTCAGTGGCTTTTCCACAGAAGATGAAGAATAAGAAATATGACTGACTGCAGTGTCCAACTTCTAGAAATGCAAACCTGGATGTGGTATCTGGTTTCAATCTCATATCCAGGCAGAGAGAAGAACATGCAACTCGGTCTCAGCATTTTACAAATGCCCTGCATTAGTGTTAGTTCTTCCTAAGGTAAATCCTTCCATCTGATTCACAGGCAGTAGCTCTCAGTTCAGGTTGTTCATGCTCCAAGAACTACATTTTCTGTACAAATCGACGCAGATTGTTGAAACAAGGGTGCGTTTAAATAAGAAAAATGTACCTGTCTCATGACTAGATCTTAAATGAAACTAGACTTAATGATGACCACTCTTAAGAGAAAATGTATTGAGATGAAAAATGTCATAAGAACTTTTTTTTTCTATTAGCTGTATTTTGTTGGACCAGCAGTAATTTTGGATACTGCTGCACATGTAAAATGGGAAAATAGGAATCAAATGATTATGCTTCTCTTTACATGAAACAAAACGTTAAAGCCTTATTTGAAACAATCCTAAGTAGGTTTTTAGATTTATTTTTTTAATTAAGATTGACTGGTAAAAAAAACAGTTGATGTGAAAGTATAGCTAAATATTATTAATAGGTTGCACAGATAGAAAATTATGCAGGCTTTCACACTGGGAGATGAATTACTATAATCCAAAATCTAAATAGCAGAGAGCAAAAGAGATAGATGTGCCCAGCGTTTCAGTGTGGTAGGCTACTGTGAACTAAAATGTATGATAGCTGCAAAATCAATAAGAAAATCCATTTTGGGGAAATAAAGGATAAAAAAAAATGTGGAAAATGTTGGTTCCCCAACAGATTCTTCTAAAAGCCATTTTCAGTTTCTGGTGATGCATCAAAGGAAAGATAATATCATCTTCTATAGTGGTGCTCTTCTAAGGCAGAGTACATGAGTTTCTATAATGAAATAGATGAAACATAAGATGCAATTAACTTGTGTCTAACCCCTTATTTTTGCATAGCAGTAAATGCCATTAGCAATTCTGATCTTTCCTTTATGATAAAGTGTATCATCTCCTTTGTCTTATACTGGTGTCTGTATGGAGACCAATTAATTTCAGATGAGCTTTTACCAAGGTTCTCACTAAGAAAGTTTTTATTATAATGCATATGACTTGCCAGAGAAAAATAATGTCACAATGGTCTTCAATAGACTACAGTGAGTAGTCCAGGTCCTGGTTGTCAGAGACTGAGCCAAAAAAATAATGTCTAGTATATGGATACAGTCACCTTTCAATGTTAAACACAGGGAGGTGAGAGCTCTTATACTGCAAGAGAGATCTTGTAATATAAGGTACCTGCGATACATGAAATAAATTAATTATTTTTGTGCCAATAACTAAATAGCTATCAGGAGTTTGAATTTTGTCAGATTTCTAGAAGGTCTTTTGGCATACTCTTTCCTTAAATGGAAGTTTTACACAAGTTCTGTAAGTACTTTTATACTGTAAGCCATTTTAAAATAGATTAAGAAAAATCCTATAAAGCAGTAAATATTAAATAAATAATTCCAATCAGGAAACTCCTTGTATGAGCTATGGTCAAAAACAGTGTTTAGGAAGGCTTTTCAGCATTAGGTTAGTGAAACAGTTGTGGAGCACACACAGCCCATTTTCTTTGTAGGTGAAATTTCCTGGGCATCTGAGCAGGCATATGACCCTAAAGAGGAGAATTAGTGATTGCAATCATATATAGCTAATCAAGCCTTCTGCAGTCAACCATATTTGAAAATCCTCCACGTACACAGGATGTTGCAATCGACTTTTAATTTTTACACATTTTCACAGCAGTCAAATGTTGAATATTTGCTAATATTCCCTAATCTCATTAAACAGAGCATGGAAGGTAGTTGGTTGGGCAGAAGATTAATGTCAGACTTCTGTAAACTGAAGCTGGACTGCTGTGGCTGCTTTATAAGAACTCATGTTTGTTGCTCTGATGTGAGAATTGAGAATACTCTGCAGTGCAAAACCAACATCACTTTTGAGTGAGGAATGATGCTTGATCCCCTAGAGAAATTCACAGGCTCTGTTTTTACCTCAATTGATTTTTCATTTAATGAAAATCATGACAATTTTCTAGGTGCACCCAAATAATTAATTTCATTAATAAAAATTTTCATATTTACAGGCAACATTCTTGATGAGACTTATTTTTGAGACATCTTAGCTCCAGCATAAAAAATCAGTTTCCTCTATACCTACACTTTCACTTGTGTTCATGTAGCAAATGAGTATTTTCTGCAGGTTCTGCTGTAAAGCAGCAATCTTATATGATTTTAGACAGGGAAAAAAAGGAATTACCAAAGAAAAAAAGCCTAGCCCTGAATTATTCAAACTATGACAGAGATCTTTCTTCTGACTCATTCCAAACAGTCATTTAATAGAATATTTCCCATGCACATGTAATATATCCCAGCTCTCTTTCTGATTTTATTTGTCTCACTGTACAAAGTGGGAAATTTTTTTTCTGTCTTTGCTGGCTGAGTGACAGCTAAAGACAGCAGCACAGGGCAAGACTGTTTTATCTGCAGTAAAATACTGGCTTTAAGGCAAATTTTCTATGCCTTGTTCCGTAAGTTAACAGAATACTGAGCTTGGGGTTTGAAGTCTCTAATTCCTGCATAGCAGCAGCAGTTTTCTTGATGGAGTCTCACTGTCCAGCTTTGTGCAGAGATGGTGGAAGGTCTAATATCAGATCAGATGATCCCATTGTCCTTTTTCGGCCTTAAAAATCCATAGATTAAACACTCCAACCTCTGTGTTCCCCAGTTTTCCCATTTTTAAATTGGAATAATTCTTCTACACAAGGGTCATGGGATATGTTAGGACTGTTCAGTTTTTGTGAGTGCAGCAAAAAGAGAAAGGCATTTATTTTTTAAAATAGAAATATTCTAATACTGATAGAGACTTGGTTTAAACATTTACCAAAGTATCATCTGGCTGTCAGAATTAATCTAATATGATTAACAATTTTATTATTGTGATTGTAGTGCAGGCATTTCAATATATGTTCGCAAGGGATTCCTCTTACTTAATTTGTATGGTAATCCACAGTCATTTATTCTACTTTGTGCCTGTTTGTATGGGGTGGTTATAGTCTATGTTAAGGTGTTTGTGAGCTGGATAGGCAGCTGGATTCATCCTCATTAAGCCTCAAAGCCTCTCAGTTTCTCCCCTGCTAGCAGCATTCAACGTGCTGTGGTTTTGTGATTTAGAAGCACAGCACTGAGGGAACTGATCTGAAACCACCAGTCTAATTTCACTTTGGTCTTTTTTCACTTGACTGATCAGAATGATTTTCAGTCACTCCAGTCAGAGCTGGAATCCCAGAGGTGAAAAGTCAGCAAGTAATCCATTTAGCCACCAGGTCCTCCAGGTGGAGCTTAGCGAACTATAACAATTATGGTATTCTCTTCTCTCTTATCATGGCACGGCTATTGCCAATGTTGTTTTGGAGCTTCCATTTTAAACCATGCTTTGCAGGAGGTGTGGAATTTGCTGTAAAAATTCCCTAAATGATGAATCCAGACACAAAAGGTTGCAATGCAAGAACTATTTTTGGCACCAATTTAAAGATAAGCTTCAGTGACTTTTAATGAAAAATTGACTTTTCTATCCAGAATATTCTCCCTCAAAATCCAAGCACAGAAAGGTGCCTTCTGTGAGAGGAAAAAGGGGTATTTGGTGGATATGTGTTACCTTTTCTCTCCAGCAGCTGCATAAGTTGCAACTTCCATATTATAAGAAATGTAGAATAATAGAGAAATACCTATGGACTTTCCTGCTAGTTAAACAAGGTAAAATAAATATCTTTATTTATTTGACCAGCAACACCTCCTTTCGTTATACCTAAATTGCCTTTTAACCACAGAAATTGCTTCTCGAGTTTAGTGGTTTTGTTAAGCTCTTGCACTTCTTTCAGAGTTGGAGAATGTAGAACTGAAAGTCACTTATGTGAACAAGCAGTTGTAGTTTTCCTGTTACTTGAACATCTGGGAAGCAAACATCACAAAATCATTAAGTATGAGATCATGCATTCAGGATGACTTTGGGGTTTTTTATTAAAAGTGTTGTTTTGAATCCTTGTAGAAAAAACTCTCTTTTTATGAATTTGAATTATACTATATTAATATCCATACTTAAAAGATTACCTTGGAAACTTACATGTGTGCAAATATATATGCTGTATATTTTTCTCACATGTGAATTTTTATCTCATAAAGTAACCTCTCTTGTAAACATGAAATGGTGGAAACCAGGTTGAACTTGGAAAGATTATGTGTTACTTTTAAATCTACTGATTTAAAATCAGTAAAAGACAGAAAAATGTACTGTTACTGTTTCATAATCAGTTTTCTGTTTTGTGAGGCATACAGGTGAAATTGAGGGAACTAAAGAACTAAAAACACTCAAAGGGGGTATTTCTGAACAGTATTCAATTTAATTTCAGTTGTCCTCTTAGGACTTGGATTTTGGTCTCATTTCCTTATACTCCTGTCACTCCCAATAAGAAAACATTTTAAGGTCAGTGGCATTTTTCTCCCAGGGAAGGAGCTGAATTATACCTTAACTTGTTACTACTGTTAACCAGGCAGATACCTTCCCAGAGATTCTTTTTTCCAGTTTATATGAAGTGCTGCTGTTTCTCAGGATTTGTCTCCAAAAAAATATAACTCGTGTGGGGTGGGTGGGGAATCCAGCAGAAAAGCCATCCTTCTCTTTCATGTTACTGGGCTTTCATAGGGTTGCTGTACAACCCTTAAAATTCTACCCCAATTTCCAGTAAATTATGTGACATTTAGCAGTGTTAATTCTAGGGTTTTAGTCTCTTAAATCCTTTGCACTTTGATCTACTCTTGTATGTGGGAACAAGAAGAGATGCATTAATTTTATGCACCCAGGATTATCCCAGGTGTTCTCTCTTTGGGAACCAAAAAATAGGGAAAATTATCAAATAGGAGGAAATATTTTGAACATGTCCTTTAGTGTACAGAACACAATAGGAAAGCTGACAAAGCATTCCTCAACTGAAGATCCTTTCTTTATTACAAATCTTTAACACTCTTGGTTGTTAGTGGCAAAATGGATTCAATTATTTTGAAAGTGACAAACTCTAATCAATATTCAATTGTTGGTGTGTTAATTAGGAGATGACACCTTGTCTCTATTATTAGTACAGGCAATTTGCTGCTGAAGTTCTTCTCTGTTTTGACTGCTGAGTCTCCAGTTAAGAGACTGAATCACTACAGAAGCACCAGCGCTTGTCTTCATGTAGCTTTAGGGTTAGCATTTGACTAGCCAGCACTCTCAAGAAACATAAAATTTCTCAGAAGAAATATTTATGTGGGATTATGTCACATGAAACAATTTAAAGAGCCTTTGTTCATTCATTAGGCAAAGACAAAACTGCAGGAGTTGTTACCGTGTCTGCCCGTGCTTGTTTCTGAAGGGCAGGTGCCTTGCTTTGGAGTCCTTGACTTCAGTGTAAATTTGCTTGGATTATTTGTGTGCAATGTCGTTAGAGTGTTTTTTTCTATGAAGATGGCTCCCTATTAAATTCATGTCTGGACTTTGTTTTCAAACTATTAAGCATTGTACACATTCCTGCGTTTACTGAAGGCACATTTTAATTGAGGAATCAGAGTAGAGAAAAACAAGAGTCGGAATTAGTTCTCACAGTCATAAAAGTCTAGAAATTTATATCTTAGCAAATGACTGAATTATTGTTTACACAAGTAATTTTTAAAAATGCTGCCAAATTTAGGAGACTGTTAATGTGTTTCTGCTTCTGGAAGTTCATTGCTTTAATTAGGGCAATAGAAATAAACCATATATCTAGGAGCATCATCCAGAAACTTCTAGTTATACAGATTAGTTCTAAGTAGTTTGGCAAGGAGCAGGGATTTGTCTTGATGATTCTTGTGGCTGCCTTCCAGTTTGACATATTTTAGGATTCTATGAAATCGTCTCAGTTAAGATAAATGACCCCTCATTCATAATGTGACAAAGTCAAATGCAGGCTCATTGTAACCTGTGGGATGTCAGTAAGTACTGGAACTCTTCAGCAACACATGCTTTGGGAATGGACCTATTCCTACAGATGTTGGACTCTTGATACATTAAAAATTTTGTATGCTTTCTAAAAGCATTACTTCACTTTTTATGTTAATGGGAAGCTATATAGTTCTAGAAGATAGGTGGTACTTAATAATCTGTTATTAATTAATTATTATTAAATAACATTCTATGGAACAATACATTAAACATAAAACAGTTGTTATATGCCATATAAGTACTTAATTTCTATATTTTAAATAATGTCATTTATTATATTGTTGATTATTTATTATTAATAAAGGCATATTAATTGTGATACCTGGGGAAAACAGTGCATGATTTAGCATGTAGCATCATGGCAAAAACCCATAAACATTTGTTTTAAAAATCTATGAATTCTGCGAAAGATTCAAGTACCATCATTTTCCAACCCCAGTATAACCCCAGAACCTTTTTTCCGTGGTGGTTCCATCTGTGTTTATGTCCTCTTTTTTGTTTCCCCAAGACTATCTTCCTGGGCTACTAAATGTGCAGTGCACAAGAGCTTTGTAATTTTTTTAATCATTAAATATTAATTAGGATACATGTGGTTCATCCTTACTAATTTTTCCTTGTTTTATGATACTGCTTTTGTCCTCTGACTACAAGAGGGGAAAAATGAATGTTGCATGTGGAGAGAGAATGAGAATGGGAGCTTTTGCTCATTGGGAAGTGATGATGTACAGCTCACTATATTTTCAGAAACAGCCTTTTACCTGGCCACTCTATTACCACCTCCATGCAGAGGTTGAAGTCCTCAGTATTTTTTCCCACCTCCCTAAGCTTTTCTCTGTGTGATTTAGCTGGGCAACACTTAATTAAACTCCATTTCCTCTCTTTATGCTTCAGGTATTATTATGCAACTCCCTTCAAGAGGTAATTTGTAGGCTGTTTATCAAAGCTGTGAATGATATCAAAGACATGCTACTGCACTGTCACTGTAATAAGATGCATTGACGTTTCTTATGAACAGAATTTTCTCTCCGTAAGTATGTTGTTCATCTGCTGAATATTGTGGGCTTTCAAAATAACTAAAAAACCCCACCATATATACATTATTTAGTCTTATTAGTCCTTTACCCTTCCCACCTTCATAGTTACATACTGTTGTCCAAAAGGCAGAACTTCCACGCTGTAGTACTTTCATTGCAAGCGAAAAAACATGTTTCATTTCACAGTGTTACCTGCAGCATCCAGCTAATGCTTCTGGTTTGGGGCATGAGGGAAATTACAGCAGTGCCCTGTCAAGCTGTTGGACACATAAGTAGTCTCTGTTATGGTTCCAGAACAGCACTGATTATATAGTTGTAGATCTGGTCAAATTCAGATTTCCTGTGGAAAGAGGGTATGACTTGTTAAAAAGTTGGGAAATTTTTTAGAAGTGAGTGTTCTCAATAAAAATAATCATTGTAGAGAGATGTTTTCTTGAATGTAATGGAAAATTACTCAGTGTTTTTCCTATGTAGCTTCACACTAATACGTAGCATGATTACAGTGTTTGGACTTTCCTTAAATATTGTCTATAGCTCTGCTTTTTGTGTAATTTGCTCTCCTTTCTTTAATTCTTTCTGCTGCATTCAAGAGGGCTGCTAAGATTACATATCTAAAATACCCAAAAGGCAAATACTGAAAAAAGGTTGTAATAGGAAGTATAGAAAAAAACCCCACAGCTTCCCAAGTCTAACTCCTGCTTCCTTTTCTTCAGTTTTTCTCTCCTTTAACTTTCAGAAAAGCAGTAGAATGACAAAAGGACCACTGCAAAAAATCAGCAATGTCTTAGGCAGTTTAAATTCAAAGCTCATAATATGCAATTATGGGTGAGCATTAATGCTAATGTCCATGGAAACATTGTGGAAGACCTGTGGTATTTTTTGAACAAAAATTTCTTGATTAGTCAATCCAAATTTTTAAATATCATTTTAGTTTTTACTTTTATTTTATAGATTTTAATTGTTTGATTTTCATGTTTTGGAGCTGGTTTAGCTATCTTTTTTTTTCTTTTTGAGAAAATATGAATTATTTTATTCAAGCATTAAGAACCAATGACTGTTTGTGGTAGTCTACATGGGCAGCCCAATTCTTGTATTGTTTTCTGTTTAAATAAATGTCTACAAAGATTCTGTATTTGTTTAATGTGTGACTGATGTACATGAGAGAAGATTTATTATGGGTTCTGCTGTACAGGCTGTGTCCATGGATGTTGTTTTTTAAAAACCTCCTGGCATAAGATGGCCCTTGCTTATGTAAAAACTTTGTCTGTTGACAGAATACTTTCTCTGAGCAAATGCAGTTGTGCACTGGCTGCAGAGCCTCTGATAAGCTAGTTCTAGCTAGGCACTGTGACAGAAGATGCAGTGTCTTGGAAAGAGCCTCAAAAAAACAGTCTGTTCTCATCTGCACTATCCTGTAACCTCATCTGCTGCCTCAGTGATTGTAGGTGCTGGGATAGTCCCAAAGTCCAATCCAGAGGACTTAGTTGCAGTCCTCTGAGACCTTCTTCAATCCTGAATGTGAGCTAGGGTTTCATATGTATTGGGCTGGGTACACACAGAAGGCACTCTAGGATACCAAAATGAGACTTTTGCTGCCAGTTACCTAAGCAACAAAAGAGGAGCCAAGCTGTTTGACCAGCTCAGCAGAGGAAATTATGCAAGGACAGCGTAACTAAAAGTAGACCTGCAGGCTAGACTACAAAATATTTTTAGGTCATCCTAAAATACTCCTTTAAATTAACCTTGTTAAATCAGTGTGAGGATATAGTAACCAGAGGCTTGGAGCTGAGAAAACAAATCACTTATAAGATCACTGTAATGTTTGTTGGTGATGTATTCAAGAGAGGGAAGAACTTCAAAGAGAATTAGTCACTACCTTGCAGTTATGCTAATTAGTTTAGTAGACTTGTAATTGTGTTTGTTCCTCAAATGTCTGTCTGTTCTCACACAAATGTTCCCATAGATTGTAAGTGTACATCACAGTGAAGAAACTGCTGTTGACCACAGCAAAAGACCAAGTCAAGCTTAGTGAGAGACCAAATGCTGGCCGTGTGCTCTGTCTCTTCTGTGTCAAACCTGACTTATGTGAAGGACAGTTGCATCACCTGGCTTTTGGGGCTGTCTGCATAATTCTCCAGCTTGTAACACTCCTGTGGCTTCCTCAGCTCTGGACACAGTTGAATAATCAATATATTACTGCTAGAGGAGCTAACAGTTTCTGAGAAGCCAAGAAAAACCTCAAATTTGCTGTTGTCAGGAGCTGTTCTTGATCCTAGGCTCATTATTCCAAGGCCTGTGCCTGTAAGTGTGAACGTTTTATTTTCACAATTGATTGGGATGGTGTTTTCTCCCCTGCAGCATCTCAGAGATACCTGAGATTTCCACAGGCTTCTTGTTAGCACCTGTCATCTCTTGCCCAGCCACATTTCTTAGCACTGAGCATCATGGAGTATCTTGAGTTGGAAGGGCCCCACAAGGATCATAGCATCCACCTGGCCCTGCACAGGATAACCTCAAAAATCACATACCATGGCTGAAACTGCCCACAATATTGCCCAAGCTTATGAGTTAGTTCTGTGTTGAATTTTGCAGTAGTAAACTTCATGAAAGATATGAAATTGAGAGAAATGGCAGCTCCAGTTCCACTTGAAACAGCATGAGGTAAAATTGGCACTCTGCAGATCCAGGCCCTTAGCTGATGATTTTGTTCCTCTTTCTGCTGTTTCTTTGAAAAGAAACCAGAGTGCTCTCTCCAGGCACCTCACTGTCACAGATCTCATAGAAATAGGTAATACACTGAGCCATTGGCAGAAGATAATAAAGAAGACATTTTCCTCATATTATCTGTTCATCTATTCACAGTCTTCATTGTTCTTCAGGAGCTCCACAGGCCTTGGATGTCTAAGACTCCCTTGCAGCATGAATTTCTTTTCAAGTAAGTTCTCATAAATGATCCTCCTGTTCCAAGGCCTTCGTCAGAGAAACTGGAGGACATGGTTGCTTTTTGGACCTCTGTTTCTCCAGTGTCAGTCACTAGAAAGGAAGAAGTACTTCAGAAATTTAATACTACTACTACTACTTCTTTTAATAACACTGCCTCTCCTAATTTATGTGGCACTCCTCACCAGGTACTTTCCATGCTTAGTCTGCCTCTGAAAATACAGTTTAACCACTTATGAAAGAATAATTGCAGAGGTATGTAGATAACTAGGGAGAGGTATCACAACTTTTTTGGTAACATACAACAGCATTAGAAAAATGTTGACATCTGTTGACAGCTGTGTAAGCACAATGAAGTCATGGGGCACAATCTCACCTTCCCCAGAAAAAGGAGTTGAAAGGACTCCAAGGTCACAGCCAAGGGAGATGAGAGATCTTGGATGGTAAAATTTAAGGAATGGCCCATACACTGGGGATGCATGAAGGACGTGAAGCTGATCCTGCAGCAAGAGACTACTTAAACAAACAGACTGTGTTTTCCTTCCCAAAACCTTATTCCCACTTCTCTACTTTGCATTCAATTGAGTGATTTTATCACTAGAAGGTGTGTCAATATATCTTGTTTAACCATCGGAAAACTTGCCTTCTGCTTTTTCTGTGCTGGCAGAGTTAGTTTTCCAAAGGATGAGCCAATTGAACTAACTCACCATGTATTTGTATGTAGGATAAGGGAATACAGGTGACCTTGCCCCTGATAGGTAACAGGTGTGTTAATTACACAATTCAGCCTCACCCCTGATGAGTCACAGCTGTAGCCAATAAAGGTATGTGTGATAAAAGGGAGTGGGTTAGGTGCTAAGGGAGGATCATCATGGAGGAGGAACCTTGAAGAGGAGGGAAAGGAGAAGGATCACTGCCGTGAGGTCAGTCTGGGTCTGCGGTTAGAGCCTGTGGTTGGAACCTGCAGTCACAGTCTAGCCAGGTAAAAGCTGCATTCAGAGTGTGCAAACTGATACCTGCAGTCATAGTTTAGCAGGAAATAACCAGCAGTCAGAGGCTGCAAGGGAAACCTACAGTAGGAACTTGCTGCAGCCAGAGTCAGTGAATGGCTGGAGTCAGGGTGGCTGAGCTGTAAATAGAAATAAACCAGGACCCTTTCTATGCTGTGATAAACAAGATGTCTGTGTCTTGGCTCCTTTCTACCCTCTAACGAGAGTTGCTGCAACAGTTGTATAATTCCCTTAATCTGACATAAGGCAGAGAGACAAGAATCCTTGACACAAAAATGCAGAAAAATTTGAATTCTTTTGGCTGTAAAATCTATTTGAAAGTTAATATATAAAAGTGAGGTAGTCATTGCTAAAGGTCTGTGTTTAAATCTTTATCCTTGGGCCCCTGAAAAAAAAAAAAGAAGCTGATTTTATATATATTAAAAAGTTATTAATATCTTATGCAAATAATGTGACATTTGATTGAAAAAACCTCACAAAACTATTAAGTTGCCATTTTTATACCATGAACATTTTACATGTTTTTCCATAAAATAGATATTATTACTGGTGCTCTGTAAGATACATCCGTTCTGGATACCCATCCTTTTTTTATTTATTTTTTCATGCTTGTTTTCTCCTAGTCATACCCCACAGACTGTATTATGGATCACTTCTGTTTTGAGCCAGACTCTTAAACATTTTATTTTACATGTGTTCATTAATATTTACCTGAACTAAGTTCTAAAAGGAAATAATTCTGATGTAACTGTGCTTTCTATAGTCTCTTGTGGCGGTACTACTTAAAAATAAAAATATAAATTCATTACAAGGAAGGACCCATTATATTTTTAGACCTCACTTTAGAAGCTGAAGGCTTATCTTTGAATGTGCTGCAGCTGTTCTATGATCTTGTGAATCAAATTCTAGGTTGCTGAAAATGAAATGAAGCAATTTGTTTTTTCTAGCCAGCAAGAAACAAAATTAAGTCAGATGTCACAGCTTGTAAATATTACTGTGCTTGTCCTTTGAATAAAACAAGCAAAATCCAATCCCAAAATTCCTTCTGCTTAGCTTGTCATGTCTTCTAAGGCTATAGTGTCTTCTAGCCATGTGGTGTAATATAGCATTTGAAGGGTGTTTTTTTATGTGTGCTTAAAAGATTTAGCAGCAGAAACATATTTTATTCCTCAATTATATATGAGAAGGTAGATGAAAGATAAGCATGTGCCACGGATAAGTTTGCATTTCTAGAAATGTTGGAAACAATTCTTGAGATGAAAAGCCTGTAGGAAACATGAATTTATCCTTAATTTTGATGTTTTTACTTTCCATTGTAAAAACTGAAATATGGGAGCTATTAAATGACAGTTGTAAACTCCTTACAGTAAACACAGAAAGTTTTAACTCTCAACTAGGCCACAAGGTGAACTCTGGCAATGTTCTGTTTTCTCTGAGCTGATCCCAAGATACTCTGTTTATGCTCTGCATCAGTAGTAAGAAATGTGTGCACAGCAGCATCTTACTCAAATAATTCTAAAAATATCTTCAGTTGTGTCTCTAGGAAAATATTTTTATCAGCTGCATGAGAACAGCAGTTAAAATACATCAGGACACTACCCCCATAAATTGCCCTTTTCCAGATTATCAGTGGTGGTCAGTGCACTGAAAGCAGAAACAGAAGTGATCTGTTTCTTCCTTTAATTTGGAAATCTGACAAGGACAGACTGTGTTCTTGTCCATTAGTGTAGTTTTATATTTCACAACTAGAAGGAGACACCTTGATATCCAAATAACTTATTTTTCTGTGTACACCAGAGGGTGTCCCCTTTTTGTTTTCTTTCTGTAGCCCAAAACACTATTTGTGCCTTACTCAGCCTGCTGAATAATATCCATAATACTTTTTGTTCTTCTGTTTTTGTCCTACTGAATTGTTTATTATATTAATTATCTGTGCCCCGCATGGGATATCAAACAATGTGCTCAGCCCAGCATGGTGAGAGAAGGGCTCATTCAGCCTTCCTCTCTTGTACTTCTCCTGATGCTGAGGTACATTTTTTCTTTGGTTGTGTAGCCACCATGGGAGTCATATAACGAAAAGAGTTAAACTCCAGCCCATGGGTAAGGGCAGGTCTAAGTACCAACATGACATTCAGGGATTATTTTGGTTTAGATTTTGGAAAACCAAAATGTAGGTGCAATACATAATGATGTGAAAGTGGGATCATATTTTCAGTGTTAGGAAGAAATCCTAATGGAAGAAAGGATGGACTTGGACCATGCTGGATAACAATGGGGGGCAGGGCAGGATGATCTGGAGAAACACAGAGGGAAATAGGAATAGGCCTAGTGATAGGCCCAGGAATTGCAACATAAGAAAATAATGGTGGTTAGGAGCAATAAAGGATTGCATAGCAAAGGAAAGAGGAAAAGGAATTAATACAGTTAGAATGACAGAAGATTTCAAATAAGGTAGATGTGAAAAAAATAAACAAAAATAAAGGGAGTGTGCAGCAAATTAAACCAAATTTTTCCACATTTTATGTTAAAAAAATTAACAGCTCAACTGTAATGAAGCAAAAAGAGAAAAGACTTGGGCAAGTTGAATTGGAATGTGTGGATACACATAAAGACAGAGCACTGGCAGTATTTGTGAGAGGTGTGGAGTGACTATTCTGCAATTTCCAGTCTTATTTTTTAATTCTTGTATTTCTAAATTCTTTATTTCTACATTCTGAAATTCTTCTACTGGGGAAAAATAGTGCAGTGGTCTTATCCAAAGCTTTATTGCAAACCCTTTGGTGGGAGTTCCATTCAGGGCTTGCACTTTTGGCCAAAAAAAGTCAAATCAGAGAAAGGGCATAACATACAAAAGGAACAGGATAATAACAGGTGTCATTTATCCCTGTATGTGTCTACCATGTCATGCTGTGATGTTCTTTTCAGGAGCAAACAATCGCAGGTTTGTTGTTTACTTCATGCTTATTTCCTTCCATGTTGCTGTAGATTTTGTGGACAACCGTGTGGCTAGTTGTACTCAGAACTTAACTTTTGGCCAGGTTTTAATTAAATCAAGAATAATAATTAATATAGCTACATAATAAATGCATAAAGTGCTAATATATTAGGATTAAATTGCTGGCTTGAAATGTTCCACAAGAAAGCACAGGAAGGCATTAAAACCAGCTTTTACTGCCATGTAGAACATCAGTGCACTATAGCAGCCCAACACAGCATTTTATATTGCTCCTCTGGTGGCTCCTCCATGTGTGCTGCCATCAGTCATACAAATCAAAATATTCTACAAACTCGTCTTGCTATACAATATTAAGCAGACTCAACTGTGTCTTCAGCTTCAAGGTTGTCCCATGCTGTAGGTGGGTAACCATGGCATGGATGGTGAACAGCAAGCTCACTGCTCTAGCAGCCTAGTGCACTGTCATGGAAAATTTCACGTCTTCTTTTTTTTCTCACTTTTGCAATTTTATTGTCAGAAGTAGGCAAGGGGTCAGGATGTTTTTAGTCACAATGCAAGATGCTTTTGGACAAGTTAATTTATTAATAAATAAATAAAATGTAGTGTTGTGGAAAACATGCTGTTCATGCTGCTGTCAGGTAATGCTGCTAAAAGGAGAAGGAAAACTGTTAGGCTGTGAGGTACTTTTGATCTTAATACTTTAGAGGAATATTTATAAATTTAATTCAGTAATATTTTTACTTCTATTGCAGTTAATGGCAATATTAATAATTTTCAATGTCATATTTCTCAAAACCACCTTTTATAGTTTTGCTCATGTATTTTTAAATTATTTTCAATGCATGCAGTACTTTTGTAAATTAAAAATTACTTAATTTCTCTCCCCTTTAAATCTCAAATTTATTTCCAGTTATTCACAGTGACTCTTTTCTCTATTCTTTTGGGCTGCTTGTCAGCAAAGAGCTCTGACAATTATTTCCTTAGGAGATCTGCCTCAGGCTGTAGCATTCTGAGACTGTGGTTCTTGTCTATTCAATTCTCACTTAAAACCAGAAAACGTAGGGTTTAACTGTGGAGAAGCCCTTTTCTGAACTGCTTTTCTGATTTGAAATTAAAATTAATTAATAAAATCTTAAAGGGAAACACACATTATATTGAAATTTAGATTCAGTTATAGATGTAAATTATAGGATGCATGAGTATCTTTGTTAGGCTTTCCTAGAAAGCGATGGATTCAGAATTTGCTAATTTCTAATAACCAGGTGACGTTTTTTTATTTTTTATAGTATTTCCTTACATTTGGTATTTTATGTATCTGCTTCATTCCTTAGCTGTAGATACCTCTCAGGCCTGAAGTTTCATTCTGGTTAACTCCTTGGATTGGGAACAGGCACATATCTTCCATTGTTTTTCGGTATTGGATTAAAGAAGAAAACAAGGTGTGGAGGTGGAACATCCTTTCTCAAATAAATTTCTATAGGCAAAACTAAAATGTGGTATATATGTAAAGATTTTAAAGACTGACATGTCAGGAAGTTTTCAGTTATTTGGATCCTTTGTGAGACACGATATACCCAGTTTTGCCCACTGTCAAGCTAAAGATTTTGCCCTTGCAAAATGGTTCAAAGATCTCTGTTATGAGCATAAGTAACCTTGCTACTCCCCTTAAATCCCTCCTTATCCCGTGGGGTTTTATCTTGGTTTTTTCCTTTCTTTGTTTTTTTTAATTGTTACTTCTAGTAACATTCTGATATAAAATACCATCTATGCCTTTTCAAATCTTTTAGCTCATTTCTTTTGTAAAATCTTAAGGTACATGCAGAAACTGTTAGCTTATTTATGACTTTGCAACTGTTTAAGGTGTTGAGTCCTTCTGAATCGGCATTGGACAAAACATTTCCATGAAATGTTATATGAATGTTAAAATAATTACAGTACTTAAAAATTATCGTCTGTGCATTTTTAGTGAAAACATGCAGAATTATGGTTCAGAGTTATTTTATAATAGTCTCTAATTATATTATTGTTTGCAAAAGCAAGGTGGTGTTTATACTTACAGCAATTTGAAAACTGTAATTTTCCTACATAATAGCCTGGCTGGAGTAAGACAAAATTGACCCCGACAAAGCGTCTAGACTGTGATAACTCCAGCATAGTGCCTTTGAAAAGAGTGAAAAGGGAGGAGGGTGTGTTCAGCTGCAGGCTGAGGCATGTTTAAGGTTTGTTTGGAATTCAGACCTCTTTTCAGTGATACTCAGTGTGTATTTAAGGTAGGAGCACATTCATCCTGGTCAATTTGAGAATTACTATAATTTTCTTTTACTACACTGCTCCATGCCTGGTAAATTGCTTTATGATACAAAAATAATGTAACACATTGCCTTTGTCATATCCGAGAAGACTTTCAGTCCCTGAAAGGTGTGACTGACTGGCACTTAATAAATACCATGATAATTTCTAAAAGGGCAGAATGCTAAAATATAACAACTTCATTCTCCTTACAGCATCAGGTAAATTCATATTCCTGTTAAATTTGACTAACACAGTAATGCTATTAAAAGTATGTGTGAGAAGTACTTAGGCCTTTGGCAGATAATGTTTTTGTATACTGGCCTACAGCCTAAGTGTTCAACTCTTCCTCTTCCAGGACTGTTAAAATTCTATTGCATATTGACACTCTTAAGTCTCTGCTGCCCTGTGTATTGTCCAAGAGAAGCTGTTTGGCAGGAACATCATAGTGGGGTTTTTTTGATAAGCAATGAAATCCTGTATGCACATAAAATGGCAGGTTGTGGCATGCACAGAAGTGATACAAGGTTAGGTGGATGGAAAGTCTAGAGAGGTTTTCCAATATGGTATGTTGAAGGGACTGTGTCAGTGTCCTTGTATCCTCTTTAGCTCCTGTTGTTTCTGTGCAACTGTAAAAAATAGCTGAGTTAGAACCAAAGATGATGCAGTGTGAATAAATGATGAGCCTGTCTGCACGCTGTATAGATACCATACTTGTGATTATATGCATTATTGAAATACTGTCCTCTTTGAATCCCAGTAAAAAACACAATAAGGAACAGCTGCTGAGTATCTTAATTTTTTTTTTTCCTCCCATCTGTAGTCTGGTAAAGTACCCAGAAGACATTGTTCTTAGCAGAGACTATTTCAGAGGAGTAGGTTTCTGTTCAACGTGACTTTCAGCCTTACGTTTGCATGGGAAGTCATTCTAACTTTATTTAACCCAAATTTTTGGACTACACTTTCCTGTAAGGTGCAATAAAATAGAACATAAATATATGGATATATATATATCTCCATATATATATGGAGATGTATATGTGGAGATATATATATCTATATATATCCATATATATATGGATATATATAGATATATATATCTCCACATATACATCTCCATATATATATGGAGATGTATATGTGGAGATATATATATCTATATATATCCATATATATATGGATAGCCTGCTGAAATATCAGCATATTTTGGCTGCAGACAAATAATTTCTGGAGGCTGTAGTGGTTTGCAGATGAAAGGAATGGTGAAACCAAACACTTAGCTACTTTGATAAAAAGCCTGATTGTATGTCTGTACTATGACTTGGATTCATCACTGTCTGAAAAAACTTTGCATAGCTTCTTCAAAAACAGTAGGGCATACCAAGACCAAATTATTTTCTGAAATTAAAGTGTTTTTAAGCGCACATAATATATGATACTAAACAAGAAAAATTCCCAATCTTCTAATGTGGGCCTCAGCTCTCAGAAAGGATTATGTGGAAGCAAGTATAATTTCATGAGCTTGTTTAAAAATGAAATGTAAGTTTATAATTTATTTTTGCAATTGCCTCCAACTTTGTCTATGATTATAGTTTTACCTGAGGAAGGACTAGCGATTGAGAAATTCTGATATATTAGGAAAGATCTATTAAGTTATTGTCCTTCTGTGTGCCACTGCACCATTATTCTCCACAGGCAATTTTCCAGTGGTTTGTCTAATTCGCTTTTAAAAACCCAAACCAAATTGTCCTCTTGCTATTTCCTATGGGAAGATGATATTGAACAGTCTCAACAACTTTATATATAATTTATTTCTATTATATATGATTTTATCAGAACTTTATCATCCAGATAAAATTATAGCAGAAAAACCGTTTTTATGTTTATTTTTTCAGTTCTGGTATTGTGGTGATGTGTTATTCTTCATAGTATAAAATTTATACCTCAATGCACAGCAGTTGCCTATACTATCATATACTATACACTTCAGAGGAGATAAATTTATATAATTCAGTCATAATTTACAGGTATTATATGAAGATGTTTTATCAATTGTGTAAGCAAAAATACCCTGCAGAATTTATACCTTTTAGTTATTAAAAAGCAGTGAGTTTCCTAAATTAGTTATTGAAAATAAAGAATTCAGCAACAGAAATTAATCACTGTCACAGTCTTGTGCATGTCGGATGCTAGGTAGTGTGGAACATTTATTTGGAAAATGGAAAAATAGTATTATGATACCCTTAATAGAAAGAGACAATCAAACAAATCTTAATGTGAAAAGGTTTTTGCAGTCATAAATCATAATGAAAATGTGCTGTAATGGAGGAAAAACATCTTCATAACTGTATGACCTTGGTGCAGAGGGCCACGTTCTGGGAGGGATATGCTCTCATCAGACGTTTTTCCATTTCAAAGACAGATGACACGTTTACCAAAATACAGAGTAAAAGACGTGCATTGTAGCTCCTGGTAAAGTCACATTGTGTTTATCCCTAAGTTTTCTGTCAACTAAATATGCTTTTTTCATTTGTTGAGATTATCTCTCTTTAAAAGGAAGAATTTAAAGTGGAATTTAGACTGCACCAACCTCAACTGGGGATGTAACACACCTTAGCTGCCATTCAGCCAGCCCGCCCATATCGTTGAGAGAGGATTTATTTTTACATATGTATGCATATGAAAGCTATTTAATCTCTAATAATCATTTCATAATTTCATTCCTATTGAAGGGGAGACAATAGTAGAATACTGAGCAAATTAAAAGCTGAATGGTGAAGATATTTATCTTCAGCCAAAGAAGAGATTAGTATGAATTTAAACTAATGAAGAACTGGGTAGCAAATTAAGATGGATGAATAGTAGTTATTTACATACTTTATTCTTTTTTAATGAAAGCTACTGTCATCTCACCTAATGTAGCATTAATGGGAGGTAACTACCACCTCTCTGGGCAACCTGTTCCAATGTCTCACCAAATTCACTGTAAAAATTTCTTCCTTATATCTAATACAAACCTACCATCTTTTAGTTTAAAGATGTTATGTTCTATTGCAATAGACTTTGCTTAAATATGTCACTAGTGAAGCAATGAAGAGCATAGCAAAAGATCAGTGATATTCCCTGGTGAAGGTTTTTCATCTATCAGAACCTGTATGGTGCATGTCTACCCAACCCTCTTTCTTTGTGTAATGTTATGGCCTTCCTCCAGGTTTTCTCAAACAAGGATTTTTGGAGTAACATTTTGGAGTAATTTTTAAGTGTGACAGGTTTTGTGCTGTAAAAGGAAAAGGCCCCATAATAAACAGCTCAGCAGTATAACATAATTTTTTTCAGGTCACCTTTAAAGACAGACATGGTGTTCCTACTGTGCTACATGCCCCCAACAAACTGCTTCCTTAGCAGGAGCTCTGTTGTTTTATTGATAGCACAGCTAACTACAGATAAATCCTCTGATTTTTTTAAGTCCCTGGTTACCTCCCTGATACAAAGCATCTCCTACTGTGTTTCCTGACTATCAGATGATCAAAAACCTGAACTCAGAAAACAACAGTAACTGCAAGTCTTCCTTACAGAATGCAGTTTTTGAAATAAAAGTCTTGTAATAAATCAGTAGATGAATAAAATATATCTCATTAATATACATTATAACAGTGAGAGAGAGCAGATTTTGAGCTAATTAAGGAAATAGTGCAAGAGGGAGAGTTCAGCTTTGCTCTGTTCCTAATGAGCTATATGATGTGGACAGTTGGTCATTTAAATTACAATGTGGTTTGTGATTCAAAAGACAACTACAATTGTATATTCAAAGAGTAGAAGAATAATGATTGTATCGTAGGTGGTAAATAGAATAGTGATTGTATTTTAGGTGGTGCAGTGCCCAGCTTTTCTGTGGATCACACTGATCTTGGGGTATTTTTCAGAGAAGGCGGCACTCACAAGGTTTTAGCACCCACTGTAAAAGGAGGCTCTGGGAAGTCTTGATTGTGGGTATCAACTGTTCATCAAAGCTTCCTAACTGCTTTAGCAAATCTCCATTGTGGGATGTAGTACAGTCACACACTTTCTTATGAAATCTCATTGCCAAAAGTATACTGACTGTGTCTGGTGTCTCACGCACCTCATGTGGCCCTGTCAGGGATTTTAAGAATGCAGTTGTAAGTGAATTACTTAGCAGATTGTATTTCTAGGAACTCTTAGCAATACTGCAGTATTTACTCAATAGAGGCAGGAACTGGCAAGTCAGAAATACCTTAAAGACATGAAGGGGGCTTTTACCCAGTCTTGATAATAATCATGTCACATATTAAAAAGGCTATTAAAGTCTCTGGAATAGCTGCTTAATTATAAGAAAAGTGGGTAGTGGGTTGGACCGTAAATTTGTCTAAAATAGGTCTTGCTTTTCTTCATAGGGTTTGAATGAAAGTGTTAGCTAATAAAAGTGGCTCGTGCTAGAATGCAAACGTTACTTCTGGAAGAATCTCAAGCAGTTTGAATATGTTTGCAGAAATCTAGGGGAACATTCAGTCACTGCATATAATGACTCCACAAACCAGTCCAGCACAACTGAAAAGAAACCTCTGCTTTTCATCAGTCTGACCACAAGAGCTGCATCTTGTCTGATATTTCTGTGATCTGGACATCATAGGAGAAGAAAATGCTGATGGAAAAAATCTAGCCAAGTTTTTCAAAGCTCAAAAAATGTTGAGTTTGTCTGTGATTTGGGTTTTGGATAAAGAGACAGTGAAAAAAACCCAAACATTTCTGTTGTCAAGACCAAGTTTGTTGCACATCTGATTTCATGTTATTTCTGGACCTTGTGTATTATGAAGATTTAAAGATCATTGCATTATATTTGCAAGGAAAAAATATAGATCTAGAAACACTCCATGTTTCTTTAGAAACCCAAATCTGCATTTTATGTCTGACATGAAAGATTTAAATAAAAAATTATTTAAAGGAATAAGTAATATTCCCTGATTGTGACTATAATTAGAGTACCAGCATTCTGTTTCAGAAAGACATGTGTTGAAATATTGAAATACAGCACATCAATACCTCAACGGTGAGTGTAAGTGCTTTTAGAGTGTTTTCTATGCACTGAGAGAAAAGATGGAGAGGTATTAAAAAGAAGGAGGTAGAGAAGAAAGGAAAGAAAAGCAAGAGGCTGCTAAACTTCTTAAAATGCAGTAACAGTGTAATGAGCACCCATGCAGTATTCCCTGAGTAATGCATCCCTGGACTTAGGAAAAGGGCGGAAGAACTTGTTGTAGATTTTTCTCCCATTGGAGAAAATCCTTTCTTGGTTTTTATTGATGAGGTGCTTTGGTGAAGCACAGGAAGCTGAAACAGTCACTTTGATTACGTTATGACTTTAAGGGGCTCAACATAAAAGGGTTTAAAAATGCTAGGGATTTTTTTATGTCTCTTTTCATAAATTATCATTAAAAATAGGGCAGTCCCTTCTGAAAATAGAGAACTATTGTAAACAGTTGGACAGTGTCATTGTAATCACATTATCTTTTCACTAAGGACAATTACACTGATGATGTAAGATCCAAACCCATAAACTATCAAAGCAAAAATGTATTTTTTGTTCTCAGAAAACTTATAAAAGCCAACTTTGTGCTGTTCAAAACAGAAATTGTCCTGTGCCCCATAGGAAGAGAGCATAGAAGGCAGCTTTCATTATGTGCTGATCTAAAAGCCTTATTCCATCAAATTTATTTTATGATGAAACAAGTTTATTATGTTTTGATGGTAGATAAGAAGAATAAGGATAGCAGATGACAGTTAGAACCCACATCTGGACTATTTTCTGCTAAGCAGAAGATTATCAAATGTTTATCCAGTTCATACAGTGTCTGAGGTTATCTCATGCTGGAGTTCAAAACATACAGCAAACAAACAACAGACATCTAGTGAAGACATTCCTGCTCTCTCTTGCTCAAATGCATATATTCCAAATTCTCAAGACTTTGGGCTCCATCTATAAAGATGTCTTTGTTTCGCAGTAATATGCAAATGTTAAGAAAAGCAATGTATAGGTGAAAGTGACTTGTCATTTTTCAAATTCAGTGGATATTGTTAATTGCACAAGATGCTGTTTACAAGAATAATTTCTGAGCCAGGTAATGATCTTTTACACTTTATGTAATGGTTTAGATGTTGTATCATGCTCCAGTGCATTTGGACTTATTACCAAGTCATTACAACAGGAGTAAAGCTTTCATAATTTACAGAAGTGATTATGCTGTGGAGTGTAGGATGTCATCAAGTAAATAATTGAAAATGGCGGGGTTTTTCCCTCAGGTCCCCTGCCACAAGCATATTTCTCCACTCTGAGTATTAGAAAACTGTGTCTCGAGGTACTGTTCAGGCAATTCAGGACATGGTTACAAGCATCTTTGTTTCTATCAGTGCTATGTGGTGAATTCAGTCATGCAAACTTTGTATACTGGTTTTACTCTACTGATAACTTTTGATGTAGAGAATGGAGTTTAATTTTTTGTTTTTCAGATGCTTGATGATTTCACTCCATCACTTTGTTTTACAGTTATGTATGTTGTGCAGATTGTCACAGTTTTAGTTCTGCAACTCATATCTCTTTAGGGCTTTTGCCTCAGGGCAAACCATAACTGTCATATTTCCTTAAGTTAGTTTGTTTAGAGTGTGTTGCAGGAAGAGACTGAGTAATGAAATTCATACCCTGGCTGTATATAAAAGAAGCTTTTTTTCTCATTGGAAGATTTGAACTTGTGTACTAATTTTGGGCTAGTTGGAAAGTCTGAAGCACCAGTGCTAGACTTGTGAGCAATCCTAGTTGCACACTAGACCAGAAGTGCTCCAGAGAGTACCCTGGCTTCTGAATAAGCAAATTGGGGTCCAAATTTTAATCTTGTATTTAATTTTCAGCTTTAACAATTTAAATCTTAAGTGTATGTCACATGGCAATCAGCTACAAAACTGTAAAAACAACTTTCTGGACATAAGCTGTGTCAACAGATTATGAAAGTGTTCATCAACCAGTCCAAAGTTCAGTGGTTTTATTTTATATTGTCATGAAAATGCAGCTTGGGCTAAGCTGCTGGATTTCACATGAAGTGGCTGAAGAATGCAGGTCGATGCAGTAACCTCCAGTACCAAGGCAGTCACGTATTGCTGTGGAACAGCAGCATCTTCAATTATTGCAGGTGCTTGCTAGGCAAGATGTGCATGTAATCCTTTAAATCTATATTCATTTACAGATGACAGCATCTCATGACAACCTTTGCCTCAATTACAGTACGTAGTTTACTAATTAGATCTTTTGAACTGCAATTTTCATTTACTTTTTTAAAAGCAGGTGCAATTTTTTGAAGTTTCATCCTCTTTTTTCTCTGTTCGTGCTAGTAGGTTAATGTGTGCATCTACTTTTAGAGACCTAGCTGCTCTGCAATGAGGATTTTAAGACCCTGGTAGTGATTTCTTGACAGATGATATGTAGCTTTTCATATGCAAGAGTGAAGTGATGTATTCATTATAAGGGTTTATTTAGATGTATAATAGAAGATTAGAAAGATAGAGTAGAAATGGAGAGGAATTTTAAAAATGAAAACCAATCCCTGAGAGCTCTTTCTGACCACACCAATGTAGAGTTGCTGGCTTCTGTAGAACTCATAAAACTGGAACAGGGTTGTTATTGGTTTCTTCTACAGAATATCTTAATATTTTCTATTAAGAAAAAAAATATAGCCAAGGAGGATAGTGTATGCCATACACCTTCAAGGCGCTCAATAAACCAATTACAACTATGTGCATGAGTAGGGAGTAGTATCAAGAAAGGTTAATGAAGAAAACAAAATAAATTTGTTTGCATCTTAGCTTAAGAAAAACATACTGGTCAAAATCCTTCAGGATTATGAAGAAGTAATGAAATGTCCTAGGTGGGTAAACTGCTACTTTATTTCAAGGGCTTGAGTTCCACATTGCAATCTTCCTTCTGCAGTGTCATCTTCACTGGCTGTTGGGGTGGCTTACAGCAAAAAATTGTGTCACAGAGCTCGGCAGCGACTGTAGTGGCAGGTTCCAAGTGGTCACTGTGCAATAAAAGGCCTTCAGCTGAGAGACATTTTCCTATTACAGTGACAGTTTCTCATTTATTAATCACTCTTTACAGAAAATAGAGGAGAATGTGTATATTTGTTGGCAGGTAGTACAAGGAAGGTAAAGCTCTGAAATTGTCCAATAAGAAGTAATCACAGTTAGAATGTTCAGAAGTAAAGGAACTTGATTGCTGAGATGCAATTATTGCCTTCTTGCCATGTTTCACCAGGACTTTAGCACATTTGCAGAGAAGTAGATTATGTAGGGAAAGTAGCTATGAACAAAGCCCCACTCCTTGGCCTTAAGTTCAAGTAGCACAACAGAGTTTGTGTCGATATAGTGTACTTTTTCCCTCAAAAAAAATCATGTCCTCATCTACACAGGCTATTAAGAACAGCCCTTGCATTTTGCTACAACCAGACAATTACTCAACCACACCATTGCTACCTGGTGTGAGCAAAAGCTCCAGACAAGATATTAATTATTGCTTTGAAACTAAATGATCATGCAGCAGTGCTGGAGCCTATCCCCAGCCCTATTATCCATACATGGGGGATATATATCTAAATATCTCAAGTGACAAAGTAGGAGATACTCTATCTGGATTCACAGATATGACTGAGCAGTCTTTTCTCTGGGATTCCAAAAGTGATGAAGTGCGATTGACAGCACTTGAACTTCGGGACTTTGTAAGTCACTAGATAGCTCAGTGGATCATGTGGGGAGGAATGTCTATCCAAGAGAGGACTGATGGGGTAATTTCCATGTTTTGCAGTAGCTTGGTTAAAAGCCTATGGAAGCACAGGTGTGATAGAGGAAAGCCTTCACAAAGAGGGTAAAGGAAATATGCTGTAGCTGCCACAGTGTCACTTCTTATTCATGCTTACATCATGAAAGGATCAGGTTTTCTCCTGCTTATGTAATGCGTTAAAAAGTTCTAAAATTGCACCGACTGATGGTTCTTTCATTCAGTCTAATCTTTAATTGAAAATGACTGTAATGTAAAATGGAACAAACCTACAAGGTTATATCATTGCTATGAGGTTATGTTTGTAAGTTTTTTTAGAGATTCAGAGTTGATACATGAAATTCATCCTCTCAGTAGTCTTAATTATGTAAAATGTAAAAAAGTGCACATCTCTGTGTGCATATAGGTTATCTTTGAATTTCTAATGAGTACTTGATTATAGGAATTCTAATCTGATAGTAATTTTCATCTTCCTTATTTCTGGCATGGTATATTCTATCGTAAAAATACACTGCTTTCTTTTCAAGTATATTCACAATAACTATAGGGAAATGCATTTCATGGTTTTACAACAGTGCCTCAGACTTCCCAAAGCACCTGTATTGGGTTTTATGCATCCTTTCAGCACTAAGTAACTTTATTCAGTAGTAATCATGAGTAAAAGGCATAGCAGTCTCTTGAGATGTGAAGACAGCGATTGTTAATCATAGTTTTGTAGTTGTAGTTTTACAGGAACTAGGGATATCAAAATATATGTATTATTTAAGTGCCTGACTTAAATTATTTTTATTTACATGACTAACTGGGGGGATGGAGAGTAGAAACACTAAACAGAGAGCACAGACATAAGAGGAACTGCCTTTTCCACGTTCTGCATGGATTTAGATCAGTATATGAAAGTTTCATGACCACAAGTGATATAGACCAGGTTGCTGTTTTGCAGGCATGGACTGTCTTGGGAAGCTTCCTGCATATCTTTAGTCTGGTTCTGCTACTTGCTTCCTGAACTATGTGGGAATTTTTCTCACACCAGCTAGCAAATATGCTCTCTTTAACTGATGTTCTTCCTCTAGGTTTTTTAGTTTCTCAAGTTAGATCAGGATTTCTGTTATTTCCAATTTTTTTTCAAGATTTTTTAGAACCTTTGCAAAAATTATAAGCTGATTCAAATGAAGGAGGGGAAAGAGGAATGAAGTTGTGTGGGCAGGACAGGAGTGCTCGTCTGTGTGTTAGAGCAGGTTTAACCTGGTAAAAGTCATGAATCTACACTGAATATCTGTCTGTCTCCCCTTCTTCTTGTCAGAGTTAAGGACAAGACTTGGTTGACATGTGGCTTAAGAGAGTAGAGCAAGGTTTGTGCCTCTGCAATATTTTTGTGTTGCAATCACTGCAGCGCAAACCACCCTATTCTGCAGACTAGATTCCACTGTTACAGCAATGCCTCAATATTAATGTGACAGTGAGATATTTTTGGTCCATGTCTACAATGGTCATTTTTTTTTTCATTTTTTTCTCATATTTCAAGGGAGTCTTAAATAAGATATATATTTTGAACTATGAAAATTCAAAAGTGTGAAAATTGCCCTCTTATTGTTTTGTAGNGGGTGGGGGGGGGGGGGGGGGGGGGGGGCGGGGGGGAGGGTTTGGAAGATAAAAGGCACTGAGAAAATGTCAAATAAGGAGAGTATATAGAAAGTAGAAGGACCATTCAGGAAGTCTGGGAAGCTCTGCCTGTAGGAGACTGTAACCTTCTGGATTTCCTTATATAAATATTTCACAGAATTTAAAAGTAATGATGACTTCTTTGCTTCAAGAGATAATAGCCAATGTAAAGCTAGATCATAGCCTGGTCCTTCTGAATATGCCAAAGCTTTTGCCCCCGTAGGAGCAGGCCAGCTGACCCACTTTAACAAAGCATATTTCTTCCCTGCTGCTTAAAGAGAGCAGGTTCTGTTGGCAGAATTTTAGCCATTGTAATTGAGACTGAATGTGCCAAATTTCAGAGCTTAAAGCCTTCAGCAAGACCAGCACATCAGGAGCAACTTTCAAAGGTTTTAGGAGAGGGTTCCAGCAAACAAAACTATAGCTCTTCTCAAAAATAGTTATGTTAGAAAGCAGACAGAGATTCTTTCTGCATTTCTTATGAGAATAAAACTTCTATAAATTACTTCATAGGGGTACTGCTGTCATCTGGAAAGGTTAACACCTCACAGTGGTTGTTGTTTATCTCATTGATCATTAATTTCCAGGAATGGCCTGGAGCTACCAGTAAGATAATAAATAAATAATGTAAACCTCATAAGATTTGAACTGAAAACCTAGCAAACTGTTATTGAAAACTGTAGTCATGTACAATAAATACAGTCAGCAGTATTAGCTGTCTGGGAACACAAATACCATCGCTCCAAACATCCCCCTTTCCTCCTTCTCCCCACTTTATAAGATGAGCATGAATATCCTTTTGGTCATGTGTCCCAGCTGTGTCTCCTCCCAGCCTCCCAAGCATCCCCAGCTTCCTCAGCAATGTGGCTGTGCAAAAAGCAGAAAAGGCATTGGCTCTGTGCAAGCCCTGCTCAGCAACAACAAAAACAACTCTGTATTATCAACCCTGTGTTCAGCACAAATCCAAAACTGTTGCTAATAAATAAATACATTTCTGGATCACTTTCTCCTGTATTAATGTTGCCACTTGGGCTGCTGAATCACTTCTTCTCTTGAAATTATAGATACTTTTAAGTGAATAGCACCAGTTTTTAGTGGGTTTAGGTTTTGCATGTGTTCTGCAGATAGATGTCCTTCAAGATATGGAATTAGATAAACTAATTTTAATTAAGGTCTTCTGTTTGGGCATTGAATAATCATGCTGGCATTGTCTTACTGGGATACTGAAATAAGACATCCAAGTCAACACTTACACATCAGAAATACACACTTAAGTTGATTGCCGAAGGATCCAGATTTCTGAAACTTAATTATATTTCTATCAACCAGGCATCTTTCATTTTTATAGAACTTAACCATCCAAATTTGAAAAAACTGATAATTTTTTTTTCACAATGCCAACAATGGTTTGATGCTTTTTAGGAAAAAATGAAAAAAAAACCAACCAAAAAAAAACCTTTCAATTTTTTATTTTTTTTTTCTTAGTAAGAATGTGCCTGTGCTCTCTATCAGTATATGAGTACAGATAATAAAGAGGCCTGGAACATGGTCTTGGTTAAAGGCCTCCACACTGCTCCACAAACAGCCCCAAACAAAGGCATTGTTTTAGCCTCTCCAGTTTTGCTCTGCCTCAGACACAGCTGAGTGAGTGGAAGGTTCCTGAGTGACAGGAGCAGTTTCTGGCCATTCGCCATTATGCAGGAAACCTTGTATTTGCGATTCATCTGGTCCCTGTTCTAAGTGAGGATCCAGAAAGGAGGCTGCCCTTTGCCTGAATTCTCAGGGCAGCATGAGCCACTGAGGACCTCAGAAGATCCCAAAAACCAGTGGAGCTCTTCACGAAGTGTGGCTGAAGCTGCCATAAGCTACTGATGAAAGCTGGACTGCAGGTCTGTCTCATCTGCTGCCATTTTACTGATTGCTTTCACCTTGGGAACCCATCTAGAAGCTACCAGGGTCAAGTTGACTCCCTTCTCAGTATTCAGTCAAAGCCTGAATCAGCAACTCAATCAGTTCATCAGCAACTTCCTTATTGATTCTCATTTTCCCAAGCTGTTACTGGTCGAGTGTCAGACTGAGGATCTTGCCTGTCTCTGCCCTGCCAGGGGCGGCTTTTCCCTCAGCCTGAGGAACAGTACTGGGTGTGAGCCTGACTAGATGGGGGATGAGAGTCTCCTTTTTGTAGAACTGGGGGCTTGGTGGGAATTAACCAAACCAGTGCAGGCAAGTCTGTGCCTTCTCACTATCTTGTCTTCCTACTGCAAGTTTATTTCTGTCACTTGTAACCTGTGGTTAATGACCAATCAACTTCTTTTTCTAAACTTCGAATCCATTTACTGTCCCTGGAGGTGGAAATCTGTGCCCCAGGAAAAGAGAAAGGGAATAATAATGATAATTTTTACAGTTTTTGTTTACTACTGGTCAATTTTTCTGATTGCTACTGTTAAATAGTTGGCTCTCTGAGTTTAGAACTTATGCTGAAAAGACTTGATCTTTGCAAGGTTGAGGGAGACTCAAAAGGAGCTCCAGCTGCTTATGCCATTCCCAGCACTTTTGAGCTGAGCATCAAATTGTTTCTTTTGTTCTGCTTATAGACACTGTTAATTCTTATGGGCTGTGGTGATGGTTAGACTTTTTTTTTCCCAATTACTTCTGATTTCAATGTATTTTAAGTGGTTTTCTTCACTAGATTCTCAAGAAGGACTGGGTATGTTAAAAGAAAACAAATAGCTAAATTATTCTAATCCCTATACGTAGAGGGAGTAGGGTGACCTTCCTTATCTCTACTGCAACTCTCTATCTTCAACTATTTCAAGAGAGACCTGCCCTGGGTTTTGTTTTGCACCTAGTTTTAGCAACTACTTTGCTTCAGGATTGGCCTATCATAATTTTGAAGGGGTATCTCATATCCTGTCAAGCAGTTTTGAGTTTATTTAACTGTATTGGACACAAATTACAACATTTTTAAGTGTAAAGCATATAAAGTCTTGACTTTATTTGGAAGTGCTGTTTCAGATGAAGCGTGATTGTAGGCAGTAGGAGCAAGGTAGCCTATGAAAACCTCCATTATATTAATATTTGTTACATATGTGACTGCATTTGTCTGTTCCTGTAATACATAGGAAAGGGTTTGTGCTTGGACTTGTGGTTAAGAGCAAAGACTTCTATAATAGAAATTATATGTTGAGATTTAGCTGCTCTGTGGACTGTAGTACAATAAAGAAGAAATCTGTCTCTCCTGCGATGGTTCTAATTTTTTATTCAGCCGTAGCATTCTGTACCATGCTGTTTATCTTGTACTTTCATTCACTCATGGATCTGATAGTTGTGAAATTGGCAGATGGTTTGTGGTGCTTTTCTAGGAGTGGTTGCATCAATCCCAGTGATTAAAAGGCTTGCTGATTTGCTTACCCAAAAGGATTAATGGCAGGCAATGAAGGCTTTGTTTGAAAAATCCATGCCACATAATTCAGCAAAGGGTCAAAAAAGTAGACTGGAAGTAATCCAGTATTAGAGCTGCATTATGGAGAAGCTTTTTAAAAATCTTACTGACTCAGCAATTGGATGTTTCTTGATGAAGTCTGAACTATCAAGGAAAATGCAGCTTCACAGTTTTCTCAGTCATTCCATGAGGATAAAGTTCAAGTTTTTTAGCGGGTCAGCACCAGAATTGAATGACATGTAAAACTTTGGAGAGCTGCCCTGCATATTTTGTTTCTGTAAAAAATCAGAAATGTAAAGTACAAAAGTGTGACCTTGACCCATCCTCTCCCAGCTTTGTGATTTAAGCATTCATAAGCTGCTGATATTTTGTTGATAGAGTCAAATGCTTAGGCAGACCAGACTGAACACTTTGGCCTGCTCCTTCCTTAGACTTTCAGAAGTTAAATGTGCCCAAATAAATAACCTAAGACTCTTCCTGAAAAAGAAATAAAAAATAATTAGGATTCTAAACTTAATTGAAAATATTTCTACATTCTTTTGCATTATTGGCTCTGTTAAATTTAAATCCAGGGATATTAAATATCCATATCTTCCATATTGTCTCACTATACCCTGGAGATGTTCTATGTAAGCTGTTTTTAATTAGATTTGTCGTTAAAAGAAACGGCCTTTGTCCTAATTGAGCAACTAGATGTGTTGAATACTTTTAATGGCACTCTCTCTCTATTCTCTGTGTATGTGATCATTTAGTATTTTTTCCCAAGCTATAGAAAGACAACCAAAATTAGCTTCAGTTAATAGAGGTGTGATACTGGTGTGATTCTGATCTTACACGTAGTAGATGGGAATCAGCTAGTGAACAAACACCTGAAAAGTGAATGATCTTAAGATGCAAATTTACCTAAAATTTATAATAGCTTCCACAATCAATAATTTTCATTTTGGTTCACCCCTTCACATGTGGGCAGTTCAGCACACAGGCATATTTTTCAATTTGCACAGTACCCCTTTCACAGAGGAAAGTCTGACAGTATCTTGCTGGGTTGCTAGTGTTTTGTCCAATCCTGGCTCCACACCATGATCTGGTATGTTGTTTTGGATCTCTGTAATGTAACGATGCAAGAGAGGAATTCTTAGCCTTGTCCTAATGCACTCTGCTTGTTTAATGATGTGATAGAGTAATGCGATGTCCATATTGAAGCTAGTTGGTGATGACTTTATTTGAGATGGAACCAGCCTTAGGCTACAAAAGAAGGCCAGCCAGATATTTTGGGGTTTTTTTAATAGATCACAAGATTTATGAAGGTATCTTCAGCATCCAGCTGAAGTGAAGGACTTTCCTTCCTAACCACTTTTCTATGTCTGACTATATGACATTAAAAAGCAAAAACACCACACCCACTCCACACACACCCACCACTCCTCCTTGCCCCAAGTTAGTTCTCCAATATTCTCTGGATATTTGGAAATTGGGAATCTGTACTAAATTTGGAAACAAGATATTTTGAGTATATGAAGGGATAGTTTTTCAATAACTGATGAAAATCAAAAGCTAGAATATCCTACTACTTACTAGTTAGAGACTGGGGGTGTAGTTTTTTCAGAAAACTTTGAAATAGGACCTGGAAGTTAGTACAAAAAAAAAAAGAAAAGAAGAATCACAGAATCTTTTTCCTTTTTTTTTTTTTTTTCGTCCTTTCCCAAACTAAATCCTGATTACTCCTTTGATTAGCTCTTTTTTTGGAAAAGCTAGCTGTTAATTTTTGCTACTGTAAGGAATAGTAGACTGGTATGAAACAAGAGATTTGTATTACAGATGAAGATCATAGAATTGATGATTGATGCAGTATAATGACAAGTACATCAACTTCAGCTGAAGACAGTGCGAATCTTTGTGTCTGCCGTGCTCATGAAAAGGATGTATTTCTGTAACTTTTTCTGAATTTTAGTGTCTCTCTCCCCTTTGCAGGTAGTGGTATCTTGTCTGCAATAACAAGATGAAAATAGACCTGTGATTCTTGTTTCCTGCTGATTATTGTGTGGTATTTGCAAGCTCAGCAAGTCACATGTTTTCAAAAGAATAGTTTTTTATAGTATTTTAAAAGTAGCAATGGCTTCAGTCTGATTTGGAGTGGGTGACCATGAGACTGAAAGGAGAAATTTGTATTTTTTTTCTGTATAAAACTACCATACCATAGATGACTTTCAATCACTCAAACAAACCTATTAAACAAAGTTGCTGACAAAGGTGGTTTCTGGTTTCTGCCAGACATCCACAGAGAAAGTGACTTCTGTCATCACAACATGATACAGAATAGGCTGCCTTGTGCATTTCCTTTGTGAAGGAGTCAGGTGAATATCTTTGTAATGCTTTTGAAGAAGAGATTACATCTCCTCACCTGAATTGGTAGCTGTCATAAGGTTTTCCAAAAACTATAACATAAATCTTAGTTTTTGATGATTTCTGAGATTGGATTCAGTTGAGCTGAAGCCTTTATTGCATTGAATCGCAATGAGAGTCAAGGACCAACGGACATGAATAAGAATTAAAGAGATGCAAGAAAATAGCCCCAATAAAAAAAGCGCAGCATTTGGATGCCACAGTTAGATTGAGTCCTGAATTGCCTTTGATGGGTTTCTCAATCTTGTCAGTAATGATGGTCTCCCATGGTGCCAGCAAACCGCAAGCAATTTTCTGCAGTAGCTGCTGTGACCAGATTGTATTAAGATGAAATGTTGTCAAGAGACATATACAAAATCTTCTCCTTGCTTGTGTCTGACACAAGGAGGAAAACCATCTTTCTCAGTTTGGTGAAGCATAGAGAACCTGCCTCAAATCAAGGCTGGAAGAATATGTTTGTGTTTCCTTCACAGGCTGTTTATTGTATCTTTATTAGAGAAAATATTGGCCACTGGAATAAAATGAAATTGTACAGACTATTTTCAATATATAGATAGCATTTGGCCATGTTATTATCAATAGCGGTGTTTTTTAGAGTAATGTAACCTAGTAGAAACATTTGTAGACAGGATTGCATTGTGCCTAATGCATGCTTTTTGAACATAGTTTTTTATTTCTAGAAGTAAGCCAGATTAGTAGTAGATGGACAGCACAGAATATTTCAGTTGGAAGGGACCTAAATGATCATCTAGTCCAACTGCCTCACCTATTCAGTTGCTGATGAGATGGGAGAACAAAGTTGTTTAGATGTTTATCAAGGAGTGCTGACAGAGATGACAGGCATCTGCATCACAGATGTTAATTTCTGTTAAATCCATTGCAATCTTCTATTTGAGACCTTAAGTGATGGAAGTTCACAACTAAACGGTTTCCTAATGGAAATTTGGGTATTTTAAATTAAAAATAAATATGAATGTAATTATGCCAAAATCCAGAAACAACAGGAAGTCATATCCAATTCAGTTTAAGTAGGAATTCTTGGGCAGGATTTTGGTTAAGATTTGTGTCCTTGTAATTACTTTTGCCAGTAGTGAAAGAGACGTTGTCAGCAGGTACTGCATACAAAACAGTTTCTGCTCATAACCAGTAAATCAGAAAATTTATATCTTTGCGTAATTGTGAGGGATAGTACTTTTAATGTTAAGTGGATAAAGTGTATAAGCAGTCAGGTGTAGCTGAAAGTAGAGCAACAGTTCTAAATCCTTCAGACATATCATTAGCTGATAGAATTAATGGACACATGGATAATTATAATGAACACTTGTGATCATTATTTAAGTAGAATGGTTGACTCTTCAAGCCACTTGAATCCTTCAAAGTTGTTAGGAAGTCCATGGGTAAAGGATATTGTCAAAATTTCCAGGAGGCTTTCAAAAAGGTGACTTCCCAAAGGTTTTAACGAAATTAAGTGACTGAAGGGTTGCTGCCTGTACAGTTCCTTTAGTAGTCAGGTAGTGGATAAAAGACAAAAACCCAAAGAAATAGAAATAGTGAGACTGAGTATAGATATGACCAAGTCTGTTCATGATATTAAGGTTAACTCAGCATAACAACCACAAGGTTCATCAGCAACCACCTGCAAGATGAACTTACAGAATCAGTGACTGAGCAGTGAAATGGCAGATGAAATGCAATGTAAACAGATACAGAGTGACACAGGTAGAAAAATGTCAGAACTTCACTCTTCACAGAGAATGAAGGCCTTGAGCTCACTATTAGTACTCAGGAGGACCAAGAGTGGTCTGGCCAAGCTGAGCACATCTTCCTCTATAAGAGAGGGCTGAACTGAAGCCAGCAGAAAGAAGGTTTGGAACATTAAAAGGAGGCAGGCTTTCAACAGCCATGGTACCTCTTGAGGCAAAGCAAAAGTTCTTATTTGTTAAAGCTAAGGAGCTAAAATTGCCCTAAAAATGACTTCAGGATTTGTTCTCTCTCTTATGGTCTCAAAACATGGCCTATATTAGTATTAGCACATGATAACAAAACCACCTTCTATGGCTGACACAGAGAGCTTCTGAATTGTGCTGCTGTCAGCACCTTTCACAAGAAGCCAAATAATACTGACAGTCTGTGATGTGTTGGTTCACTGATACCGTTTTCAGTCTTGTGAAGATAAAAAGGGCAAATCTCACAGGTACTATGCTGTCTTGCATGAGGAAGAGGCCTAAACTCTGAAGTTGAATCCCTCATGGGTGATGAGGTCAGCTGAGCCAACAGGATGCTTCTAAAGTGGTGAAAGGGAGAAATTGCATTTCTGAACTCCTGGACCTAAAAGCTTAGACAGGATAAAGTGAAATGAAAAAGTTGAAAATACAAGAAATGCACCAGCCAAGGTGGTTGCGGTTGATGGATACATGTGAGCAAAGTGCAATAATAGCACCCTGTTAGAGAATTCCTGAAGCTGCATGACTTGTCAGGAGTATGACAATCTCAGTTTCTGATTCATAGACTTGAGCAAGATGTGAGTAACTTTTGATCTCTTCCAAAATGAGTACTCCCAAACACAGTTCATGTGTATTTGAGTAAGTATGCTGGAAAGAAATTCTTCCAGAGAGTTTGTGAGGTTTTTTCCTTCTGACCATGACAAGATGTGACAGCTTTACAAGTGCAAACTCAGAGAAGGAAAAAAAAAAGCCTTTTTTTTCCCCCCCTTTTATCACGTTGAGTAATTTCCTGTTAATTGAATGGAAGTACTAACTCTTCATATTAATATCCCAGTGCATGTCTACTGTCTGGCAGTCTTAATAGTGAGTGCTTGTTGGGTAGTGTTGCTTATTATCATCTTCCGAGATTGTTTTGAGTTCTTCAGTAATTCAAATTGCAGCTTAGACAGGCAGTAAATACACACTTCAGTAACCAATTTGAGGTAACTGTTTGGAGAGAGACATACACACGTAAGGGATGTTAGTATTGTCCTTTATCCTGCAGGTGTACAGCACGTAAAAAATTTAGATTGTAGCAGGGGGCAATGCTAAAGACAGTTGTGGGTGTTCATCCTGAGAAAATATGTGGCTAACTACTGTTAAATATGATTTCTTTATATATTGCCTTGACTGGTTAATTGCTCAGTTAGGAGGGTTAGATTGGCTAATGTTGGTTCTACCATTTGTCATGGATGCAGGTAATATTTTTATCTGTGGTTGACAGTATTTCTTTAGTTCTCTTCACTTTCTGCATTGCTGGTTTAGCTTCTGCTGTTTCTTTAGGCACACTCAAATGTTTAATCCCCATTTTGTGAACTTTGGGCATCTCTCTTGAGTAGATAGTCTGCCTTTTGAAGTTGAAAAAATCCCATCCAGTACCAATTCCTTGAACTGTCTACCTTAATCTACCTGTATTTTCCATACAAATTTTCTGTCAATTGTTCCTTATTAACCATTTCATTCTGGAGCTACTTTTTTGAAAAAAGCACCATTCCACAAAGCATTTATTTAATTCTCCTTCAATCCAATATTCTGTGTTCCTTTTGCCTTAAGCTTCTTGATATTTTTCCTGTAAATAATTTTTCATACCATCCCTAGATAGTTTCTATTTCAAAATATCTCTTCCCATCTGCCTTCTAAGAGGTGTACCCGTTATTTTTTCTCTCCTTGCAATCTCTGACATCTTTCTTCTTTACATATCTTATGGCTACCCAATATATTTATACATTTTTGCTTCTCATATGTACATTGCTGTATTTTTACTGCTCAAGATCTCTCCTGTTGTAAAAATGATCTGTTTGCTTTGCTTCCATGTATTGCCTCTGTAACCATCTGACTCATCTCACTGGGTTTTCTGCTTTTCTAATCCTTGTATTCTTCTCCACATCTGAGAGGGCACTTGTATTTTCTCATCCTGTGAAAGGCCTTCTATCCTTTAAGAATCCCTTTGCTAGCTGGTTTTTGGTTGGTTTTTTTTTTTTATCTCACTCTCTTTCTGGGTTTCCTTTTCAGTCACACAGAATGTAAGCTATGGAAAATGAGGTTTTTTAACAGCACTCCTAAAAAGGTGAGACCTATATTTCTCATTCTCCTTTGTGTCTTTCATATTGTGTATTTCTGGCATAAAAAGGATGTTCCTGTTCTCTCATGAAAGTATAGCTGCCTTTTTAGGGCTTTCGTATGAGTAGAAATAACACCTCTGAAAATCTGAGTCTGTATTTGCTGGTTTGCAGACCAGAAGATTAATTTGAATCATTTCTTACTGTGAGATGAGTTCTTTGGATACTGGCTAACCTCATTTATAACTTGAAGCGAAACAATCTATGTGAGCATTAACAAATAAAGCCTTTGCAACAAAGAATTGCCACAGAGGCATTCTGGTATTACTTCCAACAGTGCACAACCTGAATACTGAATCTGTAGGACAGGTACACATGAAAATGATTGGTCAAGAGATTAAACTTCTCTGTCAGGTGCTCAAAAGATATTAGCTGCCTAACATCTAAAATATCAGCTGTCAAAGTCCTTAAAATCCTGCTTCTTGAGCAGCATGATCCAGAGCTAGGGTGAGAGGAAAAGTTATCAAATACACAGCTCTGAGATGAATGTGTATTGTACTGGTTTCTTTCAATTCCACTTTCACCAAGCTGTGTGCAAAAGAAGAAACAAATTAAAGTGGAATAAAGACTTTAAAATGCATGCTAGCTTCAAATTTAATTTGATTTATAATTTGTTACAGTCCATTCCCCACCAAACCATCTGAATTTTGGGGGTTTTGAATAAAAATACGGTGTTTTGCAACTTTTGATAGGACTGAAAATAACAGAATACTGTCTATTCATTTAATACCTTTTAAACATTTGCATCTTTTTTTCTGAAAATATATCTAAATGCATAATTAGAAAGGCTTATTTCTTCCAAGGCTAATGCATCTAACAGAAAGCAACTCTTCTAATGTGTAAATCTTTATAAGTCTTTAAACTTCCGTGGTATTTGTAGTTGAGTGAATCTAAAGGTGTTTCTTAATTGAGGACAAGTGTAGAGGGGAAAAGTTCCTATCACAGCTCAAATAAAGCAAGTGTCTCCCATATTAAATTTTCTGTATGTGACTTAGGAATACGTATGTCAGTGTTCTGTTTCTGAGGGGGAATTTCCTTGGCTTTCGTTGCCACAATCATTCATAGCTCACACAATCTGCAGTCACATAGGAGATGTTCTTGACTTTACTTGTCATGCAAGTGATGGAAAGTTACTGCTATATTTCCTGTGAATCTGTAAGGCAAATGCTGAATGTCTTACAGTAACCACAGAAAAACCTAAATATGTTTTTCCCTTAATCTTGAAAAAACTTCCGTAACAATCCATGTCTTCCCATTTTAGAAATCAAATTTGAAAAGATAGCCTGTAAAACATGGCTAATTTTCAAGTAGATTTTTCCCTTGTCAAGATTTTTACTTGGACAGGCTCAGACAAACATCAGTGTTTGTGCAGAGCAGTCAATACTGAATCGACTCATCGTGAAAAGCAGGTGTGGGTATGTCCTGCAAACACAGCATGACTTTCTCCCAAGCTCCCCTCCCTACTGCTTCCAGACTGAGATCCCATTCAGTGGGCACAAACAGGGAGACTGAAGTGCCAAACACCCAGGCTCAGCGGTTTTGCTACCTATCCATTCCCTCCGTTTAAACGTCATGCCAGTTTCCCATTGGAACTGTCTGGCTCCAGCTGCTTGTTTTTTCAGGGGTTAGCACTGCCTATTGCAACCAGACCCAAGGTTGTTTCCAGCTGAGGAGTCCAGACTGTGTTCTGCCTTTTCATACAGGGGTCAGAAAATAGGTGGGGTGGGGAGGGTGTACCCCACCATTTTTGGGATGATTACTACCTGCAGAACTGCTGTGGGAGGTAGTAGCACCTTTCAGGCATGGAATGGGATAGAGGCACTGGGACAGGATAAGGAAGAATCACAAAGCTGCTTATCTGATTGTCTTGAAGTAAGTTTCTTGATGTGTGGTACATATGGATTTGGTTCTGGATATTTTATGCAGTGATATCAAAACCAAATTATTTTTTAAAATTCTGCCTGGAGTTTCTGAAAATAATTTTCTGCTTATGCCTGCCAAGTACATATGAAATGCTCTTATGTCAATTTAGCACTGTGGTGAAGTCGTTATCTTGACTTTATAGTTCTTACTCCTGCCCAAGAATTTCATTAGTACTTTCTATCGTAACATCAACTTCCAAGTTTATGTTCTCTCTGAACCTTTTCCAACCTTATAATTTTCCAGAGTTCCAATTTCCTGTTCTGTTAGTGTGGGCCATATTTGTGGTTCCTAGATGTGCTACCTGCCCAGTAGCTGGTTTCTATGCACTACTTCCTTCTGCAGATCTGAATTTACGAGCATTCTTTGTGTAATTTGAAAAATCAGCAATCTTGTTTGTTGGTTTTTTTATTTATTCCTTCATGCTTTTTTTTAAAAAAGATAGTAGGGTTCTTTCTAGTACTGAACACTAAAAAACCACAGTTTCAGCATTTTTGAGTATCCTTAGATATTTTTTGATAATTTTTGGTATGCCTCGTGCCTTCTTTACTGGTATTGTCTGGTGTTGCACTATTTTCTAGTTTGTAGTTAATGTGATTCTAGCTGAATCAATACAAAATTCTAAGAATATCCCAGGTTTGTAGTTACCAATTTATAACCTCTTAAAATAGTAGAATTAGTAATGGGTGCTAAGACTTTCATTATAGAATTGCAAATGTAGTATTTAACTGTATTCTCATCCTCTAGAAATCAAATCTTTGGCAATCTTTTCTTTCATTATGCACAGTATTCATACTTCTTTGTTTGCCTTTGTTGGATGATGAAATGCTAGACTGCCTCCAGATTTCTTAAGTATCCTGAACATTAGGGGTTTTTTTAAAAAAAATGGTAGTAGTGGTTGAAATATCTCTCCATTCATCTCCGTAGAGTTTTGAGAAGTCATTATAAAGAAGAAGCAGTCTAAGTAATTCTTTTCTGTAGTCCATATTGTGTATTTGTAACCTTAATTTACTCACAGAGGAAAAAAAATCTTTCTGGATTCTCATGTGATGAGTATCACATGGCGCTCTTTCTAAGTTCAAGTATTACTTGAACATTTGAGTCTCATTGGCATGTCATGAAATTTTATCATTTCCTTTTATAATTGAAGTTTTTACTATTGCTAAGTATTCTCATGTTACAATACGTAAAAGCTTTTTTCATAATGGCTGTATACCTGCCATCTGTGATTTTATTTTGGTTGATCTTAGATCACATTCCCATGTTTCTGATAACATCCATCCTACTAAATAATTTCCCCTTACTTCATCATTCTCCAATTTGGCATACAGCCCTTGGGGAAGTGGTGATAAAAAAGGAGAAATGTCATCTAGTTGAAACCTATTATTTGTTCCAGTTCAGTCACTGTGTAGTTGTGCTGGAATAAAGAACATGCCTTATTTTTAGGTTTACCAAAACAGTGACATATTTAATGTTTTGTTATTGGCACAGTATACTAAATGAGTTCCGAAAAACCATGAGAGGAGCAGCTCCAAAAAAACCCAAAAAAACCCCCAAAACCCACAGAATCCAAAAAGCAAAATCACAAATGCAAGGATTTTTTTTCAGAATTAGCAATACATGTAAAATAAAATAAATCTTAGCAAAGCAACCATATTTATTAGTCAAAAAAATGACATAGTCCTCTTGGATATAGTTAAGGTCTGACAAAAAAATTGTGTGTATCTTTTGAAACAAGCTTTTATTACCTTAAACTTCAGAGTAGTTAAATTGCTTCTATTTTCAAACCCTTTTCTAAATATGCCTGTATCAGTAGGTCAGGCATCAAATTGTGAATCAAAAATCATGTTGCTTTTTGCTCTCTCTGGAAATCAGGTGTTGATATTTTCTGAGGAGCTGTTTGCTGTGTAGTTGCTGTGCTGGAGCCAGGCTGAAGACATGTTACTGCGGAGTCTGTGATTTTTAGAAGGTAAATGGAACACTCCTCCAGCCTGCTGTGACGAATTTCCTGCACAGTCATGTCCTTGAATCACAAGCAATCAGTGAAGCATGCTTGCAGGAGAAGATTCTGGGAAAGAAACCGGGGGGATAACTACATTTTAGAGGAAAAAATATAAGCAATAAAACTGTAGTTCAGATCCACACTCAACTCCAGGTTAATTCTGGAAATTATGCATATTGAATGTGCCACAGGATCTTGGGCTTGAAAAGGCACACATCTGTAGCAATGTTAACCTTAAATTATACAAGAATTGCCCTATTAAAGAAGAGATGCTTTCCTTCCTTAATAGACATGGAATAAAAACCTACCTTCAGGTTTTTATCAGGTGATGAATGCCTTGCAAGAGAGCTATTAGTTACTCATGCCAAAAAACCAAACCTCTTGGATATCAAAGTATAGATTTAGTCTAATTGTAGGCACTCCTGTAAAGAAATTAAATTTCTGAGTGCTCATCAGGGCAAAAATCTCTGTATCCCTCCTCTCTGTTGGATAAATGGAACTAACAAAAACTGACTAACAGTAGAGTTGGTATCCTACACACAAAAATGCAATTGCATACATTTCTCAAAGGGAACTGTTTTTTATGCATACAAGAGCTCATCGGGCATTTTCTTTTTCTTGTTTTTTTGGGGGGGTTTTTTTTTTGTTTTGTTTTTTTTTTTTTTTTTAATTGCAGCGAAATTCAAGGAAGAGGTTTATCTCAGCATCCATTCCCAACAAGTTTCCATTTTGATATCGACTCCCATTGGGAAAAGAAGGATTGAAAGTCACTTTTTTATATACTGAAATAAGGTAACAGATAAGGAAAAAAGAATAAAGATAGGCCCAATAGAAAAAAGAAAGTTACCTATTGAAATACAAGGCTACCATATTTTTTTTAGAACAGATAATTTGGGATATAATATTATTGCAGAAAGTAGCTTTGTAGGTTTAAAATCTAACCTGAAATACTGATAAAATCTTTTCATAACCCAAATAGAAGTCTCGCAAGTGGTCCTTTATTTTTATGTGCTCTTTCAAAAAATACTTGCCCAGTAGACCTTAAAAATCTTAAGTGACATTGTCGTTTGTTAGTGTCTTAAATATTATTAATTATTAAAGTGGCTGTGTTGTCCTCTTTAATGTAGTTATCTGTCTGAATAATTGATAACATAATTGGTTGTGTTTGTTCCTATTACCTAGGGGCTTGTCTATTTGCTGTTTTAACAGGGCTGTCTAGGAGAAGGCTACTGTTAATAGGTGAAACAGTTTTTAGTGCTTATTTAAGAGGATAAAAGTGTATTTTATACTGATTTTTGGTGAAGGATTGCTACACAGTTCTACAAAAAACTATGCTATACTTGTGTTTCAGGGAGGAAATGTCACTGTGATTCAACTTGGGATATTATGATATACAGCAGGGGGTTAGGGCATTTTTGCATTTCTCTCTTTTCTTTTTTCAACCAAGCAGTGGTTGACCTCTATCCCTTATGCAGGGGCTTTGTCTAACAGCAGATGTAATCACACAGCACTCTGTTCCCAACATCTCAGATCAGACAGCAGCATGCAAAGCAGCTTAAAACCAGCAGAATGGCTGTCAAGGGATCAGAGTGGCAAACTGGTAAGAGGAGAGTGAGGATGAAGAGGAACTTGGACTGGTCTCATGATACGTGTAAGCATGGCAGCCATTCTTGGGGCCTTCAGACTTGGCAGATTTTTGGCTAATACTGTGAGAGCATTATAAATTGTGAATAGGATTTGCATGGGCATTGTATGAAATTTTCCCTGGTTGTGTGGGAGGATTGGCTGTTGGTCACCCAGCTGATGGCTGGGCCTCCAGTCCATACTGCAAAGTGCAGTTTGCTGTTTGGACAATTCCACTATTGCATTGGACACCTTCAGGAGGTGAGATGTGGTTTTTAAAGTTGTTACTATAAGCAGCAGGAAAAGTAGCCTATGTAGTGAAGTTCAGCTCCACTAACAGTCACAGTCCATAGGAAACATGGTGAGTGGTTCACAATTCATTATTTGGCTTAGAGAGTCTTTGATCTGGGAGCATGTTGTATGGAAAGAGAAGCAGCTCTTTGCCTTATCATAAAAACTGAAAGTTGTTTCAGCATGGCCGTAAGAAGTTATTGAGAAAAATAGGAAGGAACACACAATCTCTATGGGGAGTGGTTTAATTGTGATGCTTCAGAGGAGTAGTTGTACTGACAGCTTGAGACCTTTCTCAGCTTCTATATCAGATTGTACAAAATGGATATAATGTAGTTTCACAATACATTTTTGTGAATATATAAAGACTACAAGGTGTGGAGAAATTCTAGTCTTTGTAAAGCAGTGAAGAACCCATTGCAAAAACTTTTTAATAGAGATGCTTGCTTATTATTACATGTTAACAAAAAGCTACCACTTCTTCTTGGTTAGCGACACTGTAGGAATTGACAAGTTTGCTCCTAAGACTCCGATTTATTCAACTGTCATGCTGAATACGTAACAATGTCTGGGCTGGTTGCCTCCCAAAACTGCTTTGACAACAGAACAAGTACCCCTCCCATTCTGTGCCCTAACAGTGGAAAATAAACACCTGTCTGTTTCTTCAGCAAATGTAAAATGCAACATCCGAGAGAGTGTCTATATATACAAGAGCATCCTTTTGTCAGAGAAATCATGCTTTATCTAAGAAAAGACAAAAAAACTTTAAAATCACAGTGTACAGCATTAACATCTGGTTTAAAGTGTGTTAAGAGCCAACAACTCAATGTCAATTTGGTCTGACTCTACGGTATTACTTGCTTGATTATGGCTCTCACTGGGGGAGCCGAGCATTTCGATATCATCCAAAGCCCCTGAGAACGATTCAAACCAGCTGGTATTCTCTATATTACATAATTACAAAGCACACGCTGCTGTTTGGCAGACTGAAGAGGCACTGGGGGCCCACTTCTCAAAATATTTACAGCCTTTTATTCTTCTCTAAACAATCATTTGCATAGTAAAAGTGATATACAGCACGCAAACGTGGGTTTACTTTATTTCCACTTTCTCAAACTTACCTGGAAATGGCTGTGTTTAGCAGTGAGTAAGCAGAAGTGAGATGGAGCCAGCAGGGTAAAGGCTGTAATATTTTCAGGAAAAACTTCGTGTTGACTCGGTCAGTGAGAGATGGTGAATGCTTCAAAGAAAACCTGAAAGGTGTATAAATATTTTGCCTATGTGAAAGTATATTGTGAAATGTCTGCCCTGGAAGTGGAGAAGTTAAGAAATTAGGAGAAGCTCTACATGAACAATCTGGTAATGACAGGGTTGCTAATGTGTAGATGAGATGAAGTAGCTGCATCTTGTTAAGAGGTGTGTGTGTGCATCTTTAAATAACATTTTTTTGATTGTGTGATAGGTTTCTTTCTGTAGCAAATTTGGTAAAATTCTGTTTTATCTAATGTGAAAAAAAAAAAGCCATGGAAATTATCAATAGCTGAGATGCTGGGGGAAAAATAAGGGAAGCAAAAGAAAAAATCTGTTGGAATTTCTATCCTTACATATCAGTCTGAAAAATTTAAAGTTGCAAAGGGATAGGAGAATGATTAATGGTTAACTGTCTATTTTCTCCCTACCACACCAAGAAAACACATACACTTCTTGTACACACACAACTTTTGAGTTACAAACCTCTGTCTAATCTTAGCACCCACAGCTTCTCATCATGCTATGTATGGGAGACATCGCACAATGTAGCTAAATTCCTTTAAAGCTCCAAAGTCTTCTCAAGTTTTCTCGTATTAAATTCTCATTGGTACAAGGGAATCCCATATAACAATGTTAAAGGATTAATGAATGTTTAAAGGTTTCTATGCTGTTTTAATACAGGGGTTTTTTTCCCCCCTTTTGTAATGGTTTTAATGACGAGATCATAAAAGTTATATTGTATTTAGTGCTAAACCCAAGAGTGTTTGTCTTTTAATCCACAAAACTTAAAATCTGATTTGAACCAATGTTTTATATCTTATAAAATGATTTTGAGGTGGAAAAGCTAAAAGTGAGCATAGACAAATTATTAGACACACTATAGGGAGCCTGGTATTTACATACTGTCCAGGATCTGAATGGTGAATCATTGATATGAACAGATACGATTAGTTGTGAATCTCTACATCCGTGTGTGGGGAGTGTTATCATTCAATTTCCACACAGCAAGGGTTTCTGAAACTAATTTTTGGTGCCTGTTTGTTTCCCACTTCCAAGATGTTTTATTGCATTACATAATTTGGACTACAAGTGAAGGGATTTTAAGTGCAGAATCAAAATGAGAAACGTAGTGGCAGCCTGAGTGGGCTCCTGTGAGTGCCTTGCTGAGCACGGTGATGCAGCGTGGCAGGTGTCACTGTGTAAACTTGCACACTGCAAACTTCACCTGATTTTGAACTACAATTTGCTGTCTGATCCACTGCAGAATTTGACTGAATTCCAGTGAGCTTCACAGCCGATTTCCTAAGACAAGGCAAAGAAAGGATACTGCTGTCCCATGGAACAATGAGACAAACAGCTTCATCACGCAATGCCATGTTAAATTACCAGAGTAAGCAGATCACCCATTGCACTATTTCTGAATTTAGGCTAACTACCAGAGTATCTGGCACAAGAGATGCTAGAAATTTTATTTTAATCCTGCTGAGCAGCTGGAGATGAATTTGTGTAAGAAAATACCTGACTGCGTTTTAATGCTTGCTGGTTTTTCAAGTGCTGCATGAATGCTCAAATAGGAAACCATATCACTGACAGTTGATACTGTAATATAATTCCCCTTGTCCTTTGGCTCTCATTCTTTGTGATTCTCCTGGTTTGGCCTTGCAATCTTTCCTGTGCAGAGACAACATCACAGAGGAAAAATGTGAATTGTAAGGAAAAAAAGATTCACTTACGACAAAAGTAATAAATTAGCCAATAAAAATACCACTCTGCCAAACCACATACTTACAAACACCGAAGAATTGCTTGGGAATTCAAAGCCTGGGTTAGGCAGCCTTTTCTGCAGTGATCATGAAATAGAGAAGTTCAGGATGTTGCAAGGCTTTAAGAAGGCAAAAGCAGGATTATAACACTGTGCTTCAAGAGAACAGGCTCTTACATGTAGATGGATCTTCTCAGAATAACACCATGGGATATGGCCCTGCATAGAAGAGGTGTCCAGAAGAGCTGGTTGCTTGTCCAGAATCTCCGCTTTCAAGCTTGGTAATGGTCCTGTCTAATGCACAGGAAGTGAGGCAACGTTAGCAAGAAACTTGTGTGGATGAACAAGGAAATTGTGACAGAAGCCAAATACAATAAAAGAAGGTAGCAGTTAAGAGGTGGAAACAGGGGTAGCTGGCTCAGCAGGGAGTTAGAGACATTGTGAAGTGCACAAATGCACTGATTCAGGAAAGCCAAAACCATAAGAAATAGATACTGATATAGATTAAAGGCTTAGCTCTGGAGTCCCATAGACTAATTTCTGTTCAGAAGTGGATCTGTTTATCTTGGAACCTGTTATCCTAAAAATAATCACAAAGCATAGAAGGAAATGCAGATTTATTTATTTATTAATTCATTTGTTTATCCCCCTAAATAAATGAAGTAGCAAGTATGCAACTGACCACTTTATGAGAAGCATTTTGTGAAAAACTGCAAGGACAAGGACTCCTCTTTCTGAGAAGCAGGCAACAGCATTAATAATATGTGAATTGATTATAACCCTCAGCAGGGTAACTTGTCAGCAGTGACAGTACAAAAAATAAAAAGGGCCTTAGCTCTGTGCAAGCCTTGCTCAGCAATAACAAAACATTTCCATATTATCAACACTGTGTTCTGCACAAATCCAGAACACAGTTCCATACTAGCCACTGTGAAGAAAATTAACTCTACCCCAGCCAAAACCAGCATAGTCCCATTCCCCCTCTCCCTACATTGCTGTGGGGGAGGAGATAGAGAATCAGGAATAAAGTTGAGAACCTGGCACCAGCCACTATCAAACCACCGCACAGAGTAAGAACACTTCATAATGGAAGTCTGATTTCTACTAGTAAGACTTCTTCCCTTCAAGAAGGCTGTACATAGATCTCTAACCAGGTAATGGGTCCTTCCATGTTGCTGAAAGGTTGTTGTGTATTGAATACTCGCCGTCCTGAATGGGCTCTGATCTGAACAGCAAAGTAATGGCTTTGCCTTTCACCCTGACACTTCAGATACTTATATATATAGTATAAAGAAGGGATGTTACACAAGAGTCAGATTTAAAACAGGTTTCTGTCCACTTGCTTGTAGGTTTTGCTCAACAGTCAATGCAGCTTTCAAATAGCCAGACCTTTCTCTTTGTCACATTTCTAAAGTATTGTTCCTTTGCATTCTGATTTCTTTTAACGCTTCTGCTCCCTCTCCAGCCACATTAATAAAGGTTGTGACACCTGGTTCCTTCCTGTACGATGATGATGTTTTTTATGGAAACTGGAAAAGGCAGTGGTAGCTGGACGCCTGTCATGATGTAGATAGGCCTTACTATTAGTCACTCAAGGCGGTCTGAAAGTTACATTAATTACATACAAGTATTTTTGTCTCCACAAATATAAGATATTTTATAGTCTATTCTATGTTCTAATTGCTTCTGAAACAGAAACTTCAATGAAAAGTGGCCATAATCTTTTTTAGTGATACAGGCAGAGTGGATAATGAGTTGCATGTAGAACAAACACACCTCTCCAAACTTGTGTAAAACAGTATTACTGCTTTGTTCTTTGCTAAGTTTAAATCCATTTTTTAGCTAGCAGATTCAATAATCTGTGTGTTGCTACTACGTAATTTGATTATATTTAATGGTTGCATTCAATACTATTATTAATAATAAGTTCAACAAAAAGAGCAGTATTGTGAAAAAGCAATAATATTCCCTGTGACAGCTCAAATAAGTAAGTGAACCTTATTCTATTGAAATATGCATTGTATCCTGATATAATTAACATTCATTCTGTTTAAAAAAAACTTTTCACCTGTTATAAGATAATAGGCCTATCACAAATGGTTCAGTTCCTTCTACTGGCTTTAATAATTACATTTTCTGGACCTAATTTTTCTGCTTTGTCAAAACATACATCTTAATTTTTGCATATGTATATTAAGTTGAATTGCCTAATTTCTCACTTCTGCAAAGATGCACTTTAAAGTCCGTAAGTCTTTAACAGGAAAATAACTTATTTTGTGCAAAGCTAGTGTCAAGATACTCAAGGTGGATAATGCAGCTTGTGTTCTTCTAAATAGTATTTGTGCAACCTTTAAATTTTTCAGTGTGCCATTGTTTTAAATCATGATTGAAACCTTATTTGCTGAAAATTTCAAAGAAACACTACTTTAAATTTTGTCTTAAGCCATTGAAAATGATATCTCTTTAAGATGCATGTCAGCTAGCATTTTACTACTTGAAAAAAGAAATAAGACCTACAGCTTAATGAAGCAAATGCATCAATTAGATAATTAGCTTAAAAAGCAAAAGGGAATTTCATATCACTTTTCGTTACTGAACCTTTGGATGTCTTACTAATTTACACATTAGATTTTTCTCATGAAGAGGTCAATCATGTGCATTTTACTTCACTTACGAAGATGGTAAAAATAGCAAACATGAAAAAGGAAATTTTTAAAACCTGAAGGATTTGTGCCTACTGTGGACAAATAGTTTGCTCTAAAATAGATCTCATATATGAAATTTAAATGCTGATTAATAAAATCATGCTTAATTCAGTTGCAGGAAGAACTTAAGTAAGAATAGTGCAGAGAGAATATTATGTCTTGAATGCTATGGTGCAGAACTGATAATAGTTACCCTGTCTTAGAAGCTGATTAGGCAGGCAGTTTCCAACCTTTCTTTCTCTGTCTCTATTTTATGGGATTCAAACATGATTTGCCTGTTATGACTTTGCTTACTTGAACAGTTACAGGTTCTCACTGCTGGGTGGGTCAAGTGCAAAGGGTTCCTGCAACTGTCTTTCCTGCTGATCTGTAAACTGGTGTGACCTCCCTTAAAATAGTCAATAATCCATATCCTTCACTAAAAAGCACCTATTACCTCCCCCTTCCTGTGAAATAAATATGCTATTTTTTTAATGGGTGAGGATTGTTCCTTTTATACACATGATATTTAACTCCAGAGTTCTAAGGAACTTGTGCAACACTGTACTGGAAATGAAGGAAAAACTTTCTTTCAGTTTCATCTATTTTTTAGTACTGTCATGTAGCCCAGGAAGGGTCAAAGAAAGAAGCATCAGTATAGAAGTGTGATGTTTTTAAAACAATGAATTTACTGAGAAATATTGCATATCTTTCTAATCTCTTCTTGAAGGCCTTTGAATATAATCCTTAACTATTGTGTCCTTAACTTGCATGAGGATTTTATCAAGTACCCTGTCTATCCTGATAGAGTGCTTAATATTCCTATTAGAAACTTCTTTTGGATCACACTTGGAAAACTTGTAGGCTTTTGTTACTGCTTTCTCACATTGATTTATATCCAAGGAAAATAGCTAGTGAAAGAGATTTTACCTAGTCAAAATCATCCTTGAATTCTGATATCTTGCCTTTGCGTGCATCGTGTACTCTTGGAAACTGGTTGATAACTGACTTTTCTTTAAAGCCCTAAGTCTTACCTGTTTTTCTAAGAAAGGGATTTTCAGAGGCTTTTTAATTCTTCTAGGTTCTGTTAAAATCCCAGATTAATTCTTGATTCATTTGACTGTTGACTGCACAGTTCTTTCTCCATTATACTGTAGGGCTCTAAGTTCAAATAAATTAAATTGTGTTTAACTGGATTTTATAGCTATCTTTCTTAGAGGTACTTGTAAGGGCTTTTAAAACTCAATTTATAACATTTCTTAAAGCTTAACTCTAACTCAAAATTGTAAATTCCTCAGACTGACCAAAAAACCTGAGTCAGAGGGAAAGCTTCCCTTCAGGCTGTTCTATAAGTCAGTTTTCTGTATGTAAGCTGCCAACCTGGCTGTGTTTGGGATATATCTGTACAGCTACTTTAAGCCAGTTCAGGGCTTTTGTGTACAGCAGAGAAGCAACAGAAATGCAAGAATTTGCTTTACTGTATCAAATTTCTGTGTGAACACTTGTAAACCTATTTGCAACCAAATCAAAATGTTTGACAATAAATGTAAAATAGACCAATATGCTCCAAAAGTCAGTTTTTAGTTCCATATATCATGAGGCAGTGTGCTTGAACCAAGGTCACTCAGATGCGATCAATCAATCTATTTCAGTTCCTCATTTTGCTTTTGCTTTCACCTCTTTTCGCTCCTTCATTTTCTACATCATGGTTCAACTACAGACCAGAAAGCTCGAGCATGCTCTGTGAGCCTGCACAGCTGCTGCTTTGGCCTCCCCTCTGCCAAGGGACCTCTCCTCTCCACACCTGCTTCTGCTGTACTGCCAATCTGCATAGGCCAATGGGCACAAAAGTAACTGGAATACGCTTGAGGAAGTTCAATTAGCTTTTTAAAAATTTCTTTCCTTCTCCCCAGTTTCTCTTTATTTGTACCAGGTCGGCTTCACCTGCAGTCTCACTAAGCCTAGTGATGGCTTTTACCTAAGCAGCATTGCTGAGCCTGTCTAATTTCTCGCCCCATTGGCTTGCCAGCTCCAGTGGACTGGCTAAATGGTTGTGGACCTTCAGCACCAAAGGACAATATTTTGTTGCACGGCTATAAAACCACTTCACCAAAGCTTTAAGAATTGCAGAATTTTATTGTACTCGCATGCATAATATAATCTGAAAATTTCATAATATTGGTACTATAAAGTAAGAATCATGATACTGCAATATTTAGATTACATTTTAAGAGTCTGGGGATCTCTTTCCTCTCTAACACTGTTGTCTTCCAGACAGTCTTGGTTTTATTGTGGACATAAGGACATTCCTCTGGGAGATTTTTGTTACCAGCTCTTTTCCTGCAGCTTGTGAGTGCTCTCTCTCATCAGTGACCCCCCCAGCTTCTCTCCAGGTCCATCTCACAGCCCCTGACCCCACACCTGGCATTTTGCTGGTACAAGTCCCTTTTACCATGGCTGGTGTGCATAAGCCATGCTTCCAGTACAGTCCGCATGCTAGGCCCAGCTTGGGATGGGCTTGGCATAACAAAATGTAGTGACTTAGCAAAGGGCCAGGCCACATCTGGGACTACAGAATGAAGCACAGGTCAAGTAGCATCAGTACCACAGTAACATTAATATGTCATGTCCTTCATAACAGTAACAGGTTTCAGTTTATTGCTCTTCCAGAAGAAGCTTCAAACAATCGAGTTCATTCCTGAGCTATTGTCTATTACATGTATCCTTCTTATCTTCCCAGAATGATGAGTTATCTGGAAAGTGGAAGTATTTCAGGGGAAAAGGATATTAGAGGAGTTCATCAAGTGAACAATCTTATTTAATATTCTCCTTAATGACCTTGACTCACGAATGAAATTTGCTGATATAACAGAGATGGGGTCAATCTCAATGCAGAGTAGGAGTTGAATAACAAGTAGAATGAACAGGGTAATATGAAGATCTGAAATGAATAAAAAGAGATGGATTTTAATAGTACAAGAGACAAAGCCGTGTATCAGAAGCAAATAATAAAGTCTGCTATACTCTGAGCCCTCATCATTTAGAATAAAATAGACTTAAGTGCATTAAGCATTCATAGGATGTTTATGAAAAACTGATGAGATTTTGTTGTGCAAAACGTGCAATAGCAAAAGATGTATGATAAGATATTTCTAGTTCTTGTACTGAGTAGTATCAACTATTTAAAATGTTGATGGAATTCCTTCTGAAATGCCATGAACGTGTGTGTCTTCAAGAGGGATAAAAATCATATTGAAATTACTGTAAATAAGGGCTAAGATTGCAAGTGATCAAGGAAATCATATTTGTTAAAAACAAACAGGTGTCAGCCAGTTGAATATTGTGTTTAAGTTTCTTTGTAACAGAAAGAGAATTTCCATGGATGTATTGCCTCTTCCCAGCTGATGAGAAAAACCTTTTCTTCAGAGAATCTGAATCTGCCTGGTTTGGAAAAAACAGTATTTATGTCCTGGTGTTTCATGATATCCTAAAAGGAAGCTTGCTCTTTTGTGTTAGTTTCTCTGCGTTGAATTTTGCCATAATACTGAGTGATTCAAGGCAATACCTTTCTGTCCGCTTGGGTTTCTTTTTTTTTCCCTAGCTGCAACATGTTGTTTGGATTATGACAGAAAATGCTTAAGCGTGTTGATAATGACAGCATCTGTGTATAGTGACATACTCATTCAGCTGAAGACACCTTTCAAATTTTTTTCTAATTTTTAATTCTCAGCCCAGCTTTGGCTATTCTAAAAGAAATATTCCTAGTTTTACTTCAGATACTGCTAAAATTCCCACTTTTTCTTTTTCTGAGAATTTCCAACTATTTGATCTCAAGGAACTCTAATTACTTTGACAGTTACCATATATAATGCTGGTAATTTTCTAAATTTTCATTAAAGACCATTTCAAAGACCTCAGAAAACAAGCATCTAATTATTACAAGTGCCTCCATCTGAACAAAAAAGGTTAGTGGTTTTACTAGATCCAATAGGATTCATGAGAATGCGAGTCCCTAGACAGTTCACAGAGAGTTAATAATTCAGTTACTGTCAGAGTTTTAATAGCTACCAATTCAGTATTAACAAGCACTTTTCTATCACTCTCCTAGATAGTCATAGCTAGGCTTCAGGACAAGAAACTGAGGGATTTACCTTAGAGACAACAAGCATTATTACGTTTCTCAGTCAGCATTAGAAAATAAACACGATTTTTTAATAACCCTTATTGTGCTTCAGAAAGGACAAGATGTCCAAACACAGCTGAGATATACAAGTACTGTCTAATACTCTGCTTTGAATAAAAGTTTGCTGTTTGTTAGGATTTCCACAGGCTGTTCTATATTAGCCGATAGGAAAGTTGCTGAAGTATGAGAAATGTGTAGCCCTTCCTAAGCATACTTGCACTCTTGACCTTTGTTAAAGAATGTCTTCTCCTGGTAAGAGCTGTTCCCAGCAAGTGATGGTGACTGAACCTGTGACAGAAAATAAAGGAATTTCTTGGCTTAGGTGGTATACAATCCAATGGACAAAAGAAAAGAGTTTTTTTGGGTTTTTTTAACTGTAGTTCTCTTTGTATTAAGTATATCTGGGAATTCTGAGTCCCTCTTCTGACTTGAAAGAAAAACCATAAAGCCCATGTAGGTGTTATTCACTGAGAAAGTGTCCAATTAGTCACTGCCATTTTAATTAATGCTACTTTTCTCCTTTATTTTTTCATACCTTTAGTACCCCACTCACATGCAGTTTTTAACTCAAAATACTCTCTTGTAGCTATGCCACCTTCAGGTACATGATTACTTTGAATGATTACCAGCTATGACTACCCGTTCTAGTGAAGAAAATATTGGGTGGGATTTTTCTCCTTCTTTCTCTTGCATGCTGTTCCAAAAGACACTCATACCTGGTACTTTAGCCTTTAGACACAGCAGTTGCCATGGGAATCTGAAAGTTTACCCCCAGGCCCTTTACAAAAGTGCACCTTCCTTCTGGCAAAGGTGTTTCTATGGTAACATTTTACTGGAGGCCACTAGAACTTACATGGGATGTGCCAGAAGGCTTCTTTTACACATTATCCCTCTTAAATATGTCAAACCTATATTGATAGGTTTAGCTATGTTAAAGCAGGAAACAGTGAGAAGAAATGTTTCCCTTGCTGACTGGACACTCTAGGAGTTATTGAACACAATTCATCAGAATTTTTACCTGATTCCATGTTTTTTATGCTGTGCTCTTTCACTTTTTTCCAGTGGAGTGCCCTGTTACTCAGTGGTAGTCATTGTCTGAATAATATGGGCTGATTGTATTATCTTCAAAGAACATACTGTATCAGTGGGATTTCTAGTTCTTCTTTGATAAACCAAATAAGACTTGATTTCCAAGAAGTCGTTGATGTTTTTCAGCTTCCTAAGATGCTTTGGTGTTTGTAAGAAAGTTGCTATCTGTAGTAAATGTACAAGACTGAAGGGTTAAGTATGGGGGTTTATTGTTTCTTTTCATTCACTATAGATCATTGTCACCTCTGAAAATGGCTTTCACCTTAAAAAATGAGATGACACTTCCCAAATTAAAATGGTCCATGTTTTCTCACTAAGAGTCATCCATTGATGTCAGCTTCCATTTACAGCAGAGCCTGAGCAAGCAGCAGCATTCTTGCCTTGTAATAAATAATTTTGGGTTATCATCATTGTTTTATTACTGCACTATCAGCCTTTATATTTATTCCTATCCATCAGTGAAAGGATTCTTATTGCTGCCAGGTATGTGGGCCCTGACATTTTGTTTCCCTGCCTGTTGTAAAAGCTGGTCCTGGCTTTGCGTCAGCCATTGCTCTGCTTTAACTATTGGGACTGGCTACATTCTGGGTTATTATTAATGTTGATTATTCTCTGCTGGCAAGGGTACAAACAGAGGTTTCAGCCAACACCATGCTACTTTAACAGGGGTCTTAATTAAATCTTCTTCCTTGGCCAGGAGACGGTGGAGAAGAGAATATGAGATAAGCTAACAGAATTAGGAGAAATAAAAGCATTTTGTGGATGCATTTCTGACAAATTAGCTCAGACTGCAAATAGAGATTGATTTGTTTGGGTGAAACGAATTGGTTTTCAGGAATGTAAGGATCAGACTCTTCAAGTTTAAGGTGAAGGAAGGTATATTTAGAACCAGTGTTAACTATTCTTCTGGCATTAACCCTAAACTGAGAATTCTGTCTGAAGCTAGCACTGTAGAAGCTTCTTCCATAAAAAGTATCAGGTAAGGAGCAGCTGTTTTCATACAGAAGTTGGATAAAACACAAATTCTGAAAGTGAGAAACAAACTGAGTCACACCCTAGAGAATTAGTACCTTAAATGCCTGCCACCTTAAACATTCTGCCATGACAGAGGAGTGTGCCAGCAATCCTCATGCTCACTTGCCCAGAAGACTGCAGTCTTATTCGCTTCCTGTGCACTTGGATTTACATCCACTGGAGGTGAGTTTGCTCAAACTAAATATGCTGAGCTGTTTGCCAATGTATGATTAATGCTAATTTTTATCTTTGTCATGTAGAAGCAAAAAAGAAGGGAGAGGAAATTATTTCCATCCAAATGGTTGGCATTTGGAGTATTTAATTCAGACAGCATTACTTTATTCTGCTTTGTAACATAGGCACCATACAATTAAAAGCTTTAGATGAGAAAAATTCATGCACACATGACTTTATCTGGCATTAAATCTTCTACTTGGAATAATTAACAGTTCAATAAAATAGGAAGCCATATTTTCAGTAGGGGCTCAAAGTGGCATTTTAAATTATTCAGATAGTTCTTAACATGCCTTCATTGCCACACAGATTAGGTGACTGTGCATAATTTGATCAGTATTGTACCATTTGGTGCTCAGTTTCAGACTGACTCCAAATTGGAACGTTTGTTTACTTAACTGGATTTCTTAGAAATGTGTTTTGCCAAGAGTTTAAGAAGCCAAATATTTACAGCTGCTATTTGCTAAAGGTTCTTCTGAGGGGAAAATCTGCCACAACCCAAAAGTTAAAGCATTAAGCCTATTTATAGGAAAGGGGATGAGAAATGTTCTGTGATGCTACCTCTCCCTCTCCTCTTCGGTTAATTTCCATCCATGTATCTTTACTTCTCTGAAATAAATAATTTCTGTCTTCAAAATTATCAGTTTAACCCTTTTGTAATTGAATTGTGCCCAGCCAAATTAAGTCACTTAATTCTAGTGTCTTGGCCAAATCAAATTAATTAATGCTGGCCTCTACTCCTTCCTCCGGTCTTCTATGCTGTTACACAAAACTGCACCCTGGATGCATAGCAGGCCTTCAGGGCACTATTAATTCTCTTTACTTTAGCCTACTGCCCCTTCTTCTCAGCAGTTCAGAAACTATTCAATACTGCATTTTTGTGCCCAGGAAGAAGGATGAGGCACAAAGGTCAGTATAAACCTTGTTCTCATCGTACAGACTGTGAGAATATAGCTGCTATCTCACTTCTTTCTTATCTTCCTCTAATTTCTGTCTCTAGCAGCATCTGTATTGCTGGTTTGAAGAGGTTTTTTGTTTGGGGTTTGTTTTTTTTTTTTTTTAAATACTGATTCTGTCCTCCTACCCACATTTGTTGCTCTTGGAGTACAGCTCACTGATGGCTTTTTTTCTTCTTTTTCATTACTTTCAGGAAAAAGATCTTTTCATGTTTTGTTTACTGGTTCTTTTTTGTGGTGTTAGAAGCCAATGACGAAGTTAAATAAGGAAGTGATACAAAATCTGCAATTTGGCATGCAGGGAATTTTCCCCTGAGTTTTCATAGCTCCATCTGTGCCCTATGAGCTGAGAAGTTTTACAGAAATGGAGGGAGAGAGGGCCTGGTGATAAGCCAAATTCCTGTCCTTTTTTTCCCTTGGCCAGCACAGGTTTCCTTATCCCTCAAAGTACCAGATGAGAGCTGTCTTTTTTGTCCTGTCATAGGTGGGGAAATGGCACAGGGAGGCAATCCTCTACCTAAGGAAGAGGGAGGATGTAGAGAGGGCACCACAAGTGCTCTGGGCTGCAGCGTCCACTAGGGATTTTAACCTTTCCTGCAGAATCTAATTTGAAGTAAGGCTCCGATTTAAAGCAGAAAATTAGTTTCCTCTCTTTGTTTATTGTCTTCTCTGACTTCTCTGAAAATTTTTGTAGTATTTCCATTTAATCCATGCGGAGTTTTGGTGAGAAAGTTCAAATGTTATCGCCTTGGATATCACTGAGAGCCATGGTAACCTAAGTAACAGTCCAATAATGAACCTTCTCTCGTGGCATCAGTATTTGCTCTGTAATTAAAATAGAAGTTTCCATTATAAGTTTGATTTTGTATCCTTCAGTGAAATCTAACAATTCCCATCAGCTTCAAAATGGGTTAGATTTCCTACAGGACTAAGAATTTGTCTCTTCATTTCTTCCTCCCAAAAAAGGACAGGAATGATCTAGTATTTACCTGAAGATGATATTCATTAAAAAGAGGAAGATGTGTATTCTTTTGTATTTAAACAAGAAAGAATAAAATAAAAAAGTGGGATTTCAGATAGACTGACATGGGAGAATAAGGATTTTTCTTGAATACGTGTTAAGTATTTCAGTTTCATAATATAAATTTGTAAAAACCTGTTGTAATAAAGATTTCAATGCAGTAATTCATTAGAGTTACACTATAATTTGATGGAGGATTTTTACATCAATGCACTTTTATAGTGACTATCCTGCTTTTTGTTTCTAGTTCTCATTTATGTAAAATAAGGGAGTGACGACGTGTATGTTTGTTTTCAACAATTAATTGCTCATTGGGATGAATATGGATATACTTATATATACACCTAGTAGCTTGGTAAGCCTAATCATAAGCCTTTCAGTACTCTCATGGTAGCATTCCTTTGACAAGTTAGGTAGAAAGTAGCCGCTAAACCTGCTGTTAATGCAATTACCTTGAAATCACTGTAGATGGAGAGAGAATTAAATCCAGGACTCTTAACTTCCTGGGAAAATTATCTAGCCGCTAGGCTGAGACTTCATTCCACCCTTCTTCTTCCAGGAACTTAAACCAGGTAATGAAACACAGCTTAAAATTTGGAGCTTTCCATATTTCTTGCACTGATATCTGGGACAGGGTTTGGCTGGGGGCGTCAGTCACCACTCCTGGCCAACAATTACAGTGTCTCTTGCAATAAGATTTGTAGACTCCAGTAATACAGCACTCATGTATGGTGTGGGTGTCCTGTGCAGCTCTGTGACATGAAGCTCTAGCAGTACATCCTGTGAACTCAGTTATGACTGACACAAGATTTTGAAAGAATTGTTGTGATGGTTTTTGCAATATCTTAACTAGAAGCCAAGGTAGGAAATAACATTTTTTGCTCTATAGAAGCAGAATCATTTAAAAACATATGAATGAACAGAATTTATTATTCTTCATCGTACCAGATTCTTCTTGTATGAATTTTGGCAGTAGGATATAATTAAAGTAAATAGTAGTAAATGATGACAGTAATATATGAAAGAATGTCAAATAAACAAATAGGTGTCTTGAGAGACTATTGAACACATTTCATAGCCTGTTCAAGCTGAAGTATTGTGTAGTGCTGTGTTTTGTATGTTGTGTGGTGACTTGCTATTTTAAGACCTTTTTAGGGTTTGGGATTTTTTTTTTTTTTTTTGTTTTGTTTTGTTTTTTTGGTGAACGTTAGCTATTTTTGTACAGTCACATTAAGTCTAAACTAAAGCTCTACTTGTCATGTATTTTGTTTCCCAGTAAAACAACAATATGGCCTGCCCTATTATTGAAATATTGCTGGCTAGGTTATCTTAGCTGTCATTTTCTTTTAGAAAATATAGATTTCATGTTCTAATCCTTGGTACCATGATACTGATCTCTTTACATAAAGACATATGGTGTGGGTGCACTGTAATCTACTAAAATAGAAGTAATTCTTTTAGAATTGCAGTGCTTGGAAGCATTCTCTTGGTTTTCTAAGTTTATCTGAAGTGCAGACTGACTACATTATAAGGAATCATATTGCTAAACTTAAAATCTTGGAATTGCAGTTCGGTGTCTTTTGTCTGGATGTGTTGGGGTTACTTCAGATTAGCACACCTGTGGGCAGAAGGTGTCTTGTGAAAAACATGCTTATTTCAAAGGACAGTTGAAGACTTCAGTCTGGTTCTTTTAGGAAGAGCTGTCATGTCATCCAATGCTCCAGTTCAATCCAGCCCTTATTAAATGTTAGTAAGCACAGAGAGGCAACTATCCTTTTATCTGGATATTTAAAATCAAAAAAATTCAATCATGCAAAAAAAAAGTAAAAGTGAATGTTTCTTGTCTTTTAGTCTTTTACAAGGTAATTTTAACAAAATTCCATCTTAATTTCTTTCTGTGATTTTGGCTTTCGGTTATATAATAATATGCTTCCATGAAAAAAAAAATCAGGAGATTAGAATGGGAAAGGGCTTTTAGGTGCATTTGTTATCTCAAACACAGTGAGCACACTGCATAGGAGGCAACATTAAGTTGCAAGGATTCAGGGTTTTGTCTTTTTTTTCAACACTATTAACTTTGATTCTGCATAAATTCCATGTGCCTCAGGGGCCTGCTATCTTGGACAGAGGTTAGCCATTTACTGCTAACCTTGTCTGCATTACTATTGATTCTGCACTGTTAAAAAGACAACTTTCTAAATAAAAATTGTGTCACAGTCCTTTGCAAAGTGTTTACCAAAGCAAAAGTAAAAAATTCCTAAAATGTTCCCTTGTGTCTCCTCCTTAAACAGTGGGATTAATTTTAAGTAAATGCAGATGCTTTCCATGCGCTTTATGATAAGTACTGTAATTGGATATGGTGTTCTTTGATGAGCAGAAAGAGTTTTTAGATCTTTCTTCTTACTTGATATTGATTAAATATCAAATCCTAAATCACTAAGTTAAGACACTTGATGGTCCTTTAGACCTGGTCACCATTCCTTCAGCTTAGCCTTCTGGAGAAGATGCAGGAGAAGGTTTTACTTTCCCAGGAACAACCAAGCTTTCAATTCTGTCACTCATTGAAGAGTAAAGCTGGTCAGCCAGTAGGAGCATTCAGCTCTGTCTCAGCCAGGGTGACCTAGGTAAAGGTGGAAGCTGATGGGCACTGGGAAGCCCAGTCCCAAAGCCAATGAAAAGAAGAGAGCCTTTCCCTTTTACACGACAGCAAGGAGTTTAAACCATTATACCGAGAGTTGCTGAGTTGAAGGTAAGGCAATAGTTTGTCTTCTAGCAATTTTGTTTCATTTTTGTCATTCTCCTGTTTTGAATTTCTTTAGCGGCAGTCATCTTTTCCCAGTAATTCTTCTGATTAAAAAGAAAAAAAATATCAAACCCATCAAATCTTCAATTAAAGACTGCAAATACTTGGTGTCTTTATAGATGCTGGGAAAAAAAGAGAGATTTGTATCCTAAGGCTCCAGCTGACTTGAAATTATTTCAGACTTTCTTCAGTCACTCTTTGGTTTGCACAATTAACTTGAAATTCCAACCCTCCTGACTGGAAAGGGTAGCAGGGAGATAGTAGTAATCTATTCTGTCACTATTCCAGCTACTTTAAAGTTGCTCTTTACATCACATGTGCTATAGTATGTCGTGTCATTTTGTCCAATCTACTTCTGGGAATGCCAAATGAAAATTTTCCTTCCTGTGATCTTCTTAATTTCACCATACTTTCATATTTCTTTCTTTTTTACAAGCACCTTTAGTATACTCTTGTAGGAGAAGGGAATACAGGTGACCTTGCCCCTGATAAGTAAGAGCTGTGTTAATTACCCAATACAGCCTCACCCCTGATGAGTCACAGCTGTAGCCAATACAGGTAAATGTGATAAAAGGGAGTGGGTTAAGTGGTGAGGGGGAATGAGAGAATCATGAAGAAGAAGGATCCTGGGGGAAAGAATCACTGCCGTGAGGTCAGTCTGGGTGTGCAGTCAGAGCCTGTTGTTGGAACCTGCAGTCACAGTCTAGCCTGGTAAAAGCTGCATTGAGAGTCTGCAAACCAATAGCTGCAGTCATAGTTTAGCATGAAATAACCAGCAGGCAGAGGCTGCAAGGGAAATCTACAGCAGGAACTTGCTGCAGCCAGAATCAGTGAATGGTTGGAGTCAGGGTGGCTGAGCTGTAAAGAGGAATAAACCAGGACCCTTTTCATGCTGTGATAAACAAGATGTCTGTGTCTTGGCTCCTTTTTACCCTCTAACAAGAGGGCTGCTACAACATACTCTATCCAGTCTACAGGTTGCTTTTGTACCATTTCAAATAATTTTAAAGTATTGTTTTGCTGAAAGATCTGAGTGTACTTGTTTGCATTCAAATAATAAGTTTTATCCTGGCCTCCAGATGTTTATTGGTGATACTGAAAGTACGTAGAACCACTGAACCAATGTATCAAGGTAGAACTTGGATAGCTGTAACCATTTTTTCCTGTGGCATTCCCCCCAAGTCAAAGACTGGTGAATGAAATCCTCTGGTCCAATGTCCATCAGCACATAATCACCTGTCCTGCTTTTCATTTACACGGATGAGTCTACAGTGAGAAGTGTTTTTTACCCATTACTGGATAGAGGAGCATGAGGAATGAGGTTTTTATCCGAGTGAGTCCCAAGATCATTGACAGCAAACTTTGCCTCATGAACAAACTAGTTCCAACACTTAAAATAAATATCGTGAATGCTCATATATTTTCTGTAATGGCAAATGGTAAAGTTAAGAGTCTTTTCATAAGTTGCTTCATAGTAATTTATTTGCACATCACAGTTCCTGCTATGCATTTTTCTCAGTTGTGTAGTAAGAGCAATGTATATGGAGTGGCTCTGGGCAACAACGTTAGGGGAGAAATGGGATGGAGAAAGCTCAAGGGAATCAGTACATCATCCTTCTACAGGAAAATGATGTTGCAGTTGTAGTGATATTGTTTTTACTGAAAGCTATTCTAAATAAATGGAATATTGCACTAGAGGAAATGGAAAGCAAATTTGTTTTGGCTTTACTGCATATTAATAAATATTGTGTTTTCAGTGGTGTGACAGGAAACCTTTGCTATAGTCAAAGGAGCAACATATTTCTATTGTAAGAAATAGCCTTAAAATAAAAAAAAAAACCCATGCAATACCTTTCTTTTCCTTTAAACAAACAAAATTTCTTTAATGAGGAAATGGAGGGAAAAAAAGTCATTATTTTCACTCGACAACTAATCATTATGCCCTTGCCTTGGTAAACATATATTTTTCTCAGTTTAGCTATGTTACATAATAAAACATTCTGGTTTCAGCAAATGTATTTTCTGCTGAGTGTTGTGAAATTTAATAGAGAAGTAATGTCTTATTGATGCTTAGTTTTTGTGACCTTTTCTGTCTTGTATTAGTAACATATTGGTCCTCTGTCTCCAGTACTATGGGATTCTAATGGATAGTATAGAATGGGTCAGATAATGAAAGTCCCTGGTACATTAACTTTCAATTTCATGAATGTCTGAATACTGCCTGCAAGATGAATAACAGGCATTTCTTTCCTTTTGCATTTTAACATTTATGACCTGGTTATGATTTTTTTTTGGCTGTGCCACCTCACTACAGGTCCTATATTGTCACATTAAACTGTGTATTTCTGCTTTTTGGCAAAGATCAAATGTAGTTTGAAGAGAGAGGCAAATAATGTCCAAATTCTGCTAAATGAGACAGTCTAATGCCCATGTTTTTATTAGCAAAGGCAGTTTTTTTCTCTCCCAAATTTATGTTCCTTGTTTAATAAGATGGTTTAAAAAAGCAGTTAGACTTTGATAGTGGTTGGTCTGTAACTGAAAAAAAATATAGCAATTACTGTTATAAGCAGCATTTGAGCCTTGTAAGGCTGTAATAGCAGACATGATATACAGAAGGGAACCAAGGATGGAATTGACCAGTGTTTGTAGGGTATATTTAGTCTACATAGGATACAATATTACACATATAATGTACATATTACATTGTTTATTTGATATAATGGGAAGCTGGAAGTAGGTTCATATTGCCAGTGTTTAAATAAATAAACAAGCAAACAACTGTTAGTGGTAGCACTGAGGGTACAACAGGTACTCAGTCTTCCACCACTTCAAACTTTATTAATACAGCAGTTAGTCTTTATGCAAAGTGCGTGAAAACAGACACAAATCTTTCTAGGCTGGAGTTTTAGATAATGTTTTAGAAAATATTACCCTGTATGTCAGAGCAGCATCTTTGCTGCTCTCAAGAAGCCTCTGCAATGTCAAGTTCTGTAGAAACGAGCACCAGATGTTAAATAACATCAGTGTAGCATATTCAGAGTCTTTCTGTCCATATGAGAGTTCGACTGCATTTACCCTACTTCCATTCAGCCACATTTGAGGCTTTGAAGCAAAGTTACTGTCAGTACTTGTTTCATCCATTGAGATTAATGCATATAGATGAACAGGGTGGTTAACAAGGTCAGTGTATAGTCCATGAATTATGTCTAAGGAGGAATTGGGCTAGATTTCCTCATTAAGGCAAAGTCTCTGGATTCTGTTCCTGACAAAATGAAATGATATTGGGACTAGTGAGAAAACTATGTTTCTTCCATGTCAAGAAGGAAGAAAATCCACAAATGTCTTAGATTTAGGTGAGATTTTCTAGAGGGAGGTAATGAAATGTGATTCTGTAAGCAGGGTAGGTTACATCAGAATGCTTTATTGTTTTGTGTCTGGAACAGCTGAGTCAGTTCACAGTGCATCTCAGAGACAAATAGTATGTCAACAATTTTTCAGTTCCCAGCATCAACTATATTTATGATCGCAAGAATTTGAAACATTCTGGAGCCTGATTGAATCTGCTGCCTAGGAATCTGTTATTTCTCTGAAATAGTTTCATGTTGGAGTAATTCAGAAATGAGAAGTTGTGTGAATGTAGAAGAGATTATTCGGAACCAATGATGACACCCCTGTAGTTGTATAGGTGCTTTATAACTATCTAGCAGTTTGATAGACATTCTTATTTTATTCCCAAAATTGTAAGGAAAAAGAAAAAACAGTATTCACCTTTAAAAAAAAAAAGCCATATTGATTTTTTTACTTTTTCCAAAGATGTGTAATTTAAAGGCTAACTAGAATTTAAAAATGCAGTATAAATATCAAACAATTTACATCTTTAGCAGAAAAAGGAAAAAGAAAGTTCTGTCTGGCAGACTGTATGTAGGAATACAGAATTTTATCTGCTAAGTAACTTCCGTGTTGTGCCTTTTCATTTGAAAAGTTTCAAAGGTGTCTGTTTAAAATGAGTATTTTGGGAGGAGGGATTCCTCAGTAGGGTTCTGGCTCCCTGTCATTAGCAGTCCCATCTGTTGCAAGAGCAAAAATTGGGACTTTGGGAACACCTGCTGATTATGCAGATGCTGCCTCTTTTTCAGGGGTTCTGTCATGAAGTAAAACATGAGTATGTGTGATGGGGCATCTTTTACCTTGGTTTGGAGGATTGCTTCAGCTTTGGTAAAAAAAAAAAAGTTGCAAGCACTGTGAAGGTTTTTGTGGAGAGATACTACCTGACAGGCCATAAATCCTGTTCATATATCTGGCACATGTAACAGGCTGCCTCATACAGTAACCTGTTATAAATAGCTGCCTAACTTCTTTTCTGGTTAATTCTGCTCAGCAACCAGCAGGAAAGCTGGTGTTTGGAGGGTTGGTGCATATGTACAAAACAGTTCATGTCTCAAGTTGTCCTCGTTCCATCCAGGTCTAGTTGGCTTGGAAGGACCGCAGCTGGGTTTGTGAGGTTCCTGCCATCCCTTTCAGGACAGACCTGAGTGTCACTGTAGTTGATGGCATTGCCAAAAGCAGGTATAGCAATGTTTGGCCAGAGGTAAATTCTACACAGTACACATGCCATCTGTTTAAATCATCTAGTTAACAAGGATGGCCCACCCTATTCAATGTGAAGTAGAGCAAATCTGTGGTACAAGGGAGAGACAACAGATCAGGCTGCCAGCTTGAATAAACTTGATTTACATGCATTTCAAAATTAACTGGGGTGCATCAGTCGCTCTTGGTATATTCTTAAAATGTAATTTATGTCAATGCACAAACAAAAAGGTATTTAAAGTCATTGTTTAAAACTGAAGGCATAAAACATTATGCAGCGTGTTTTTCCCAGATATAAGAAAGAATCAATAGACTCAAAAAAAGAGATAGTCTGTAGTTTAATTTTGTTATTTTTAATGTGATACAATAGAGCCAAAGAGATACATTTTGGGGCAGAGATGAATATCCAGATCTTTAAAAAGAACAAAAAAAATTCTAAAATAAATATAATAGGCAGCCTGAAAATCTGTTTTCAACCAAGGTGTACCACCGCTCTGTATGCATTCCATGGCATTCATGGTATCGATTCAGACAAATATTATAAGGTCCCATTTTCAGTTTAAATTGGCAGTTTAATTTTTGTTGTGCCACAAACAGATCTCAGTAACTTTTATGACTGGGAAGTGGCTTTTACTGTTCATCATCTTACCATGGCTGTGATCATCATAGCTTTTTCTTTGAAGGTTAAAGAAAGTGACTTCTCTCTTTTTGGGGTCAACACTGTTTAATAGCCTTGTGAAAATCAGAGATGAAGCACACGGGGGAATTTCTGCCCCAGCACATTTACAGAGATCCTAACAGAAACCTCTGTGCTTGAGGAGGGGGGAGATTGTAAATAACTTTTTGTAAATAGATATGTATTACTAAGAAATTTTTTTCCTTATTACTGAGGGCTGCATTAGGTCTCTTTAAGTGAGAAGTGGCTCTGGAAAGCCCCTGATTCTGGGTCTATGAAGCAAAGCATCTACAAAACTAAACAAAAAAAAATTAAAATTTCAGTTATCAGCAATTCAACTTTCTATTAGATCTTAGCAAAAGTACATCCTGATGTGGTCCTGCTGCAACCTTGCTAAGAAATGCTTCTCTGAGAAGGTATGGGGGGCTGTTCTGCACAAATATGTGTGCCTGACCTATGTGGGCAGTGGCTGAAACAGTGGCAGTGCAAACAAAACACAGCTGGTGTCCCTAAGAAAGGAATAAGAAATTCATTAAAACAGGAGAGTCACATTAGAAAAAGACACTTCTAGAGGAAAATGTAACTGTTTTCATGGTGGAGCTCCCAGAGACCAATGTGCTTGGGGAGAGAAAGCTCAGGGGATGTGCAGGGAAGAACTGATTTCAGTTTCCAGTGATTACATCTACAGCCTGATGGATTATTGGTAATAAATTCATCAAGTTCTGTTTGAAAACTAATTAGAATGGCTGCCTCCCTTGCTTATGCAGGCTAGTAATTTCATTTTATTCTTAAATTAAATTTATTTATATACTCAGTTTTTCTCATGCCAACATGACCAGTTAGCTTTAATGTCTTTTGCTCTTCCCTAGTGTCTGTGTATCTCTCTGATTCCTTGTACTATTGCCTATCTAGTTTAGTTGCTATCTTCTTCATGTGGGAAAATTTTCCTTGATATAAACATATGTGCACATACCCTCACAAAAAAAACAAACAAACAAACAAAAAAACCCAACAAACCCAAACAAAAAAACAACCAACCTCAAAACATTACATTAACTACTGTGCTCTTGTACTGTTATCCCTTAAAATTAAGACCTTTCTCCCATTTAGCCCCATTTAACCTTTCTGCAAATATACTGCCCAGTGCTAAGCTGAAAACCTCTCCTCTCATAAAGCAATATAAAATGCTAATCTTTGATCATATTTCTCCTGCCTAGTTCAATCAAAGCAGAACACATTAAATGTAGAGATGACATTTAACTTTCACCAGAACAGGCAAAAATGCAACTAGGAAACCCTGTGACAGATATCATATTTCTCTCATTTTCTTGGAAAGTTCCCTTTAACACATATTAGCATCTTACACTAATTGAGAAGGAGGTAATAAATTACTCCATGAAACATTCAAAGTCTGATGATGCAGTGACATAAAAAGATTTTCTCTTATGAGTCATTAACTGATTATTTAATCTTTGCCAGAGCTTGAAATTTTGTATTTATTTCTACGCTGTTTTAAAAGACTTAAGTGAAAGATGTGATGGTCATATTCTGGAGACACAGTGCCAGAGAATTAATGGTGAATGTATAATCAATATTTCCAGCATCTATTGATTTATGTCAGTAATTACTTCTGAACCCATAATGCTGACTGTTGCCAAAATAGCCTTCTCTCTACGGTGTAAAATACTATTTGTGCCAAGGGATTCCTTATTTATCTCAATAAATTAAGTATAATAGTGATAACTCTAAACAAGTGTTTATATTATATGGCACCTTTGACACTGACCTGAGAGTAATTCATTCAGAAGATTTCTTGGCATGAATTAGTAAAGAAAGTAGTAATTCCAGTCAGAGTCAGACAGCAAAACCCATGGGCTGAGTCAGCCTGGGCAATGCTGATGTTAGAATATATAGTTAAATGATAACAAGTCAGCTCTTCTGAAAACTTGCACAGATAAGCGAAGAAGCAACAGTCTAAGTTGCATGGCTGGGAAACTTGTTTTGCAATAATTTACAGCTTATGGAAATTGAAATGCAGTTTTGAGTTTCTCTAGGTTTGTAGTTCATAACTGAAAAAAAAGGCCTGCAAATTTACCAGTTTATTGTGACTCTCTCTCTGTAAAGAGCACTTCTAAAAACTGGAGGCTTTACTTGCCCACTACATTATGCTTTTCCAAGGTGTAAGGTGTTCCAAATTTCGTCAAAATTCATAGGACTGGAGTCATGGATTTTTAGTAGCTTCTATGTATACTCAGCTCCTTTAAAAACTAACCCACAGAAACTGTGGCTGTGTTTCCTGTAATTGAGGAGTGCTATTGAAGAACGGTAGTTGGTACAATTACCATTCAGTTTGGTCCATCTTGGAATATTTACAGAGTGGCCACAGCTTTCTTCCTCGCTTGGTTGTAATCATGTTAATTATCACAGCGGTAATTCAGCTCTTGAACCATTTGATTATTTGAGCATTCACCTGTTGCTTAAATGTGTTCTTTTGTTTGTGATAGACACCCTCTTTTCCTGGCTCTTTATTTTTTCTGATAAAATCACCAAGATTTTAAAGGAACAAATCCCATAAAACCTCATATTTTTTAACTGAAAAGAACATAGCCTCTGATTAGACACGATGGCAAAGGCTGCATGTTAGTGCTCTCAGTGCTAAAAAACAGTAGAGCTTAAAATACTTAATGAAAATGGAAGTTGTTAAATTTTAATTTTCTAGCATTATTTAATATTGGCAGAAGGTTTTGATGCTTTAAGCTTTACTGTTAAAATTAGCAGTGTAGTTTGCACATTCGAAAGTGAGCATAAGTGTAAGAAAGGTCCGTTGCTGCAAAAGTTACCAAAGATGTAGAAAACATTTTTATAGCAGAAATCCTCTGTTTAGAAATGCTTGTCCCTTATGTGTTTTCCCCATATTTCTGAGTTAATGAAATACAAACCAATATCCCTTGATAAATCACGTCTACTGAAGGTAACAAGAGGAGGAAATGCATATGGATGTAGTGAGCTGTCACTCAGCATTTATTTCTGATGGGTAATGCCATAGTCAGCCCTTCTGCAGTAGAGAACTGAATTAAAAACTGTCATATTAACTTACATTATTAATACTGCCAAAAGTTAACTGGAAAAAAATGCTGACAAAAGGTATGTTTTTTGAGTTATCTTATAAAAGCACTGAATCTTTCCTTTTTGTCAGAAAATGGATGTCAATTTTTTAATTACCACAAACTGGCTTTACCTGAGAGAGGCAGAGCTACGGCTCTATGGTGCTAGCAAATAAGTAGGAGAGATAACACTGCAGCGTAACTTTAATATTCTTTTAAATTCTATTTTTTACTGATATAACTTATTCATTACAGGACAAAAAACCCAGCAAAACTACAAAAAAAAAACCAAAACAAAACAAAAAAAAAACCCCCAGAACAACAACCCTTCAAACCAAAACACCTTTAATAGCTCTAGAAGGGTTTGAGCTGTAGAAAAAAACCCCCCACTTTCTATGATGCTTCCCTTTGTGACAGCCACAGCTTTTAACAGCCTTTCCCTCACTGTCAGAAGCATTTCTGTGAAGGGTTCAGGTAGATGTGTATTGCAGCTACAGCTGAGATCAGCCGGTTCTGCTGCCATGGCTATTATGTAAGACTCTTCCTCAAAGAGAAAAGTATCTTTTTTGATTAAGAACCTAATACCTTGAACTCTCAGCATGGCACATCAAGTCCCGGTAACCTAATGGAAAGATTGAGACATTAGCTCTCAAGAAGGATTTGAATTTGCATCTGGTCCAGAAAAAGAAGTAGGCAAGAAATTTCATACTCACCTGTCTGCCTGTACACCAAGGTTTCTACTCAGGCTGGAGACAAGGGGTTGCTAGGGATATGTCTATATTTTGACAGGGTGTGGCATCCTTTCCAGATAGATCCTTCCCTGCCTGGTGGCCATCTAATATACCTGTGTGTTTCTGAAGACCATGGGCTACACAACAGTAATATTTTTCTTGATTTGGAGGAAAAGCCCCAATGACAGCTGTTTGTATTTTTTTCTGTCACAATTTCCGGAAGTTAACATTAGCAACTACTTTGAAGTGTTCCTTCCAGTGTAATTAATTTCTGAGAATTTAATATATCTGAAATACATCTCTACCTTCAAGGTTTGACACATTTGTTTTATCACCTTGCAGATGGTAAGCCCAGGGACAATCTCTTTAATAAGTATTGAAGAGTTTTTTGTGCTTGTGTAATCTAGGGGAAGAGAACCAAAATCAGAAAATACAAAATAAGAGGGTTTTGTTGATAGGTCATTCTGGGCTAAGGAATGAATAAAAAGTTGATATGATGACAAAGTGCTAATAGGTATAATTGTTTGATGAGTGCAGAGTGCTAGCAGAACAGTACATAAAAATAAGTTGTTCCTGGGAGTGAAGAATGGGCCAAATCTTACCTTTGCCAGCAATATAAAGATCTCTAGCCTTAGACTCCATCAGGGGTGTCCCAGTGAATGAGTGTAATGCAGCATGCACATAAAATTTTTCTGAAGTGGAACTGCAAAGCTGTAACTAGCATTGCTGTTGAATTCATCAAAGGTGTTAGCTAACTTGACAGTTTGACCTCTTGAGGAACACTTGGGAATATGCATGAGAAGGTAGCTTGACTTGACTTCTTGTGCTTTGTTTGGTGCTGTTGCTGCTGCATTTTGACTTTTGTGAGGGAAATTGCCCTTTTCTTGCATTCTCAGCTCTAGCTGTAAAGCAGACCACCATGAACAAACTTCTGCCTTGGAAACCCAATACATAAGATTTGCTTGCCAGCTGTTTGCTAGCTGCTATTAAGTACAAAAAATGATGTCTTAGGGTGTGATTCAGTTTTTACCTTAGCTTTATAAATATTCATTATCTTGCATTTTCACTAATTGCTCTAGAGCAAAAGAAAATGTTAATTTTTAATCAATAATACAGCATCCTTGAGAACATTTTACAAATTAGGACTTCATTACAGTCCCAGCATATGTTGTTAATGTTGGTTGTTACATGCTAATAAGTTGGGATTTTTTAAAATCAGGAGTAACACTGGAAGTACAAACTATGAAACTGTCATTTTGCAGAAATTCTCCAGGCAAAGGTCAAGTAAAAGCTCAAGTCATATAGAAGAATTGGGATGTAGTTACTTGCTGTCTGAATTTACTCTGTGAAATTAGTTGGTAAGGAAATTAACTCCTTTTCCTAACATAGGTTAACCAACTGTATGTGTAATGTACAGGAATTTCTTCTGATTTCACCATGATTATAAATTGATGGGTTTTTTGAAGGCTAAGCATTTTAAAGCACATAGATTTATTCATGCAGACTATCAATTACTTTGATATCCTTTGAATTAGCATTCAAGTTGAGGGTCTTTGAACTGAAAGGATTTCATTAATTGAAGGCAAAAGATAGGGAGTCCATAATTCCTTTGGATGTAACTGCCATGAATCTTGAAATGTGGCAGGAAGAGTCATTAGCACAGTGCCATTCACACTGGCTCATCAGAAAGGGAGTTTGATGAGATTGCCTCAAGCAGAGTACAGAAGGTCAGCACGGGCCAATACCCTCAGCTAACAGAAATGTAGGGAGTTCACAGAGCTGCATGACAGCTAGCTCCAGTAATCCTGACTCCTCTGTCTACATGAGTTGTTTCTCTGGGAGAAACCTATTGTCAACTGCTCAAGGCTCTTGCCATTTAAATTCTTAAAGGGATTTTATTTTTTATTAGCTGACATTTCTATAATATTCTACATGACTTAACATTATTTTTAGGGGTGGTAGTAGTAAGGTTCAGTTAGAGATTACGGATCAAAACAATGATCTGCTCCCTCTATTCTGCGTGTTTCGCTTGCAGTTTTTCTCAGTGTTTCATGTTCTCCTACTATAGCTCACCTGTAATTTCACATACTATTAAATGCAAACTGAAAATCTTGAATCTTTGCACACTGTGAAGATATGTGACTGGCCAGGAAGGGCCGTTTCTCCACTTCATTTAGCAGAGAGAACTTGGGCACAAAAAGGATGGATGTTTGAGAGGAAACTGCACCAATCACCAGTCGTCAGTTCTTTTGTGCTTTAGTTTATTCTGCTGGTACAGGACTGGGCAGGAAGGCACACTTGAATGGCTGTAGGAATTTACCTTTCTTCCTCCTGCACCACCAACTTGGATGGGCACAATTCTAAGAGCAAATAAGGAAGTCACCCAAGGCAATGAAACATGAGGGGGGTGCCAAGGGTCTTTGTCCAATATAAGAAATTTGAAATTATGCTAGTGGGAAGGAGAATATTCCTCTAAACTTTTGCTTTTTGTCTTAACCAGCATCAAAAATATGAGATCTGGAGCTGTTTCATCTCCTTTACTGGATTTCAGTTACAAAAGTTTAAATCTTAACCAGTTCTGTAGTGGACAAGAAAAATTTTATTCTTTATATGGCAGTTGAAATTATATATACAATTTCATATATATATATATATATACAATTTCATGCCTGCTGGTTGACATCTTTAGGACTGTCTGCCTCACTATTTCCTGCTTATTAATCTTCCACTATCCCATTTTGCCACATTAATGTTAAAGTGAATATTTCCCAAAATGAGAAGTTGAGACACCAAATTGATCCAAGTGGTCTGGTTTTCTGTCTGAGAAATTGCATGTGACTTCATGCCTACAGAGAAGTAAAGGGAAGAGATTAGCTTTTTTAAACCTCATTTTCTTCCTGTTACTTCTGTAGAACGCCTACCATTTCTTCAAATGACAGTCCCTGATCTCTGCCTCTCAAATAAGAAGGTTATTTGAGACTAGAATTGATTGAACACGTTGGCTTGATTCATGAACCTTTCAAATTACTAAACTCATAAATCTGGAAGAAAGCATGGAAAACACCGGAGCTGACTGGTAGCAAAACCTGCCCTCATGTAAAAGGCTACAGTGCAGAAAAGGTGGTTTGGTTTTGTTTGGAGAGTTAGGTTTATTTGCTTTTGGTGGGTTTTTTTTGTTTGGTTGGGTCTTTTTGCTTACAAAGGGTGAGACTTTCTGTGGTGGTTTTAACTGTGGTTATTACTTTCAAAACTACTGCCTTTTAAGAACCGTGTGAGATACACTCAGTTGTGTTCGCATGAAAGTTCACAGTTAGCCTCTGGGGCTGTGAAAAGGTTCAGCTGATTGTTAAAATAAAAGGTAGGCCACTCACTGCTAGTCATATCTTAAATCTGGTTACACTTTTGGGGAACTACTTTCCATGCCATTACAAGCAAAGGCTCTTTTTCCTCTTTCAATTGGCATTTCAGGCTGTAGCTATATTTTCTCTGATAGTCAAGTCTTGAGTTTTTATGTCTTCTGTCATAGTTACAAAATGTTAATGATTTCGTTCAAGCAATCAGTCAAATTAAAATCTTACACCATTTATATTATTTATCCATCTTGTCTTACTATCTCTCAATAGTACTTTTGGTCACTAATGCTCAGCGAGTCTTAAACCTTGACCAAAGTTTACATCCCTGGGTTGAGTGTTTTCTTCTTTATTTAATTAAGTGTACTAGGTCTGTGGCCTATCATTCAGTTTCAGAAATTTTTGTGCTGTGTATGCCCTCAGATCAAGCCTCTCATGCAAGTTTCAGACCTAGGAGTCACCTAGGTCTGAATCAACATGAATCAGAATTGTTAGGGACTGTAAAAATAAGGAAGTCACAAATATTTCATTTGTAGAGTAATACTTCACAGCTATTCTGTATATCTCCTGTTTTTTTCTCGCCTGGCATTATTTTGAGTCAGCTATGAGTATATGCAGCTTTCCAGGTAGTAAAAAAGGTGGAAATTGGTGACACTGCTGCCAAACAGTGGAGCACCAGTATTTCTCAGTCTTTTGAATCCGAACTCAAGATACGTGCAGTGTTTGGAAATACTGCTATGCTGTATGACTTATTTGCCTCTTATGAGATAGCTTTTCTGGCAAGATGCATTCCTCAAAAAAATCCAAAACCCCTTTGGAAATGGTGACCTGGCCAATGGTGTTCCAGCTTTTTCATATTTCTTCATTGCTGTCCAGTAGGGAAGATTCAATAAGTTCATCTTGTGGGACCCAGAGATGACAGTATTAGTGTGAGGGAAGAGAGCAGAGTGAATGAGGACTTGGAGGGTATAAGTGTGTCTGTGTGTGTATATATCATGTATAAGAGTAGGTACATCTGATAAGAACAAGTGATTTAATTTGATCTGATTTTCTAGTTATCCCAGAAATCCATCGAACAACCTTTTTTTCAGATGTAAATTAAATCTAATCACAAAGCCAAAGCAAATTGCGTACCTATTTATTCCACACAAGGGAAGAAAATTCCATAAATAAACTTAGAATCATAATAGATTTTTTAATGTTCCTTTTATTTCACATGTCCCTTGAAAGTTACTTAAATGTTTTGGGGTTTGAGTCATAGATTTTGAGCACACATCTCTTCAAAGAGATTATCAGTGCTGCTGCATTCTAAAATAAACTGTGATATAAGTAAAGCAAAATAAAAGTCCTTCAGTAATAAAATTTAAATGTACTTTATGTTGTAGTTCAAAAATCCCAGATAATTTAAAACACCATTTTTAAACTATAACTTCTAGCTGCTTTCTTAATTTTTTCCATATTAAAAATGTAATAAGGTAGACTTTAAATTATAAATTTAAATATATACAGTGTATTTAATAAAAATATATTAAAATATTGCATACACTGTGTACATATTTTCACGTACTGTTAGCTGAGTCAAAAAAACTGCAAGTCAAATTTAAATATTCCAACATTGAGACCAGTTCACTTACTAACATGAGACTTGTTTTGATCCATATCTATATAACTTGGTCTAAAATAGCAGTAGGTAAAAAGTGCTAGTTTAAGTTCATTTGAACAGACATCCAACTGAGATGATGCTATAGATGGAAATATTTTAATTCAACAACTATAATGGGATACCTAAGTAATGTTTGCTCATTGTTTTGTTTTTTTTTTTGTGAGTGTTTTCTTTGGGTTTGGGTATTTTTTCCTTTAGCCGTGGAAGAACAAAAATCAGGATTTACTTCAAAATACTACAGCACAAAAGAGGGAGAAATACACAGCCACAGACAAACATACTGCGAGGTTAAACAGTTTCATAGGACAAACTCCTCATCATGGTAATATATTAACATGTCCTAGGGTTACCCTTCACCTTTGGCTTGTACTTCCTCAAGTATCCTTCATCAGGATTTAGAGAATTCTTAGCATTCCTAGGATGAGCTTTACTGATAAAGAAAAAAATAGCATGGAAGCACTCAAAACAGTAAGAAATGTCACTGCCTAGCATTAATTTAAAAGTGAAGATCCTCGCAACATTGATTATTGTCAGCTATTTCAATATTTTCAAAGCCACAAAATTATCTCTCTTAGGCTATCAAAGGCTATTTTAAGATTATTTGAACCCTTTGTAAGAAAGGTCCTTGAGGATTCACTGCCATTTTTGATCCAAATGTGTAGCTTTCATATTGATTGAATTGAAATTTTCATGAGAAGAAATCTTGTAGCATCTTTCTCTTTTCTACCTCTGGGTAAAGCTCTGCTCCTCACATCTCGATTAAATCGGCATTGACCTTGCAGCTCCCAGCAGAAAACACAAAAGTTCGTCTTGTCACATTTTTTCCCCTGTTGTTTTCAAGTTGTTGTGCTCTCCACTTGAACTGTAGGATCAAGCCTTCAAAAATATATCCAAAGCACAAAATGGACATATTACAAAAACGCTCTCTATATTAAAGGTAACCAGCTGCACAGCTCAACACACTTCTCCTGGAAACAGTTAAAGTCAGAAATTAATCAAAATTAATTTTACAGTCCTCATTTGCACTGCTGGCTAACCTCAAGCCTCCCTAAATTGCTATCTGGGAAGGTGTTGTGCCTTGTGCCAGGGCTGGACTTGGTAGCGGGGATTATTGGGATAGAGCAGAGGCATTATAGTTACAATGAGTGTACCACAACTTGGTGTAGAGGACAAGCTGCACAGGAGATATGTGAAGACCTAGATACTGAGAAAAATAGATCCTGAAAAATTGTTTGGGTTTTTTTTCCTTCCTCTCTGCAGAGGGGCTTGTGCACATATGTATTTCATACAAAACATTGAACAGAGACCTACAGTGAAGGTGATGCTTCCTGAATCCTGATGATGGAGGGATATTTTTATAGAACATTCCTGAATAGGGAATGAATAAATCAAAGACAGGTATAATTGATTTGAAGGCACTATGTTTTCCATGTCATTCTCGACATTTTATTGGGCATTTACTCAAAAAGAAATTGCAGCATATTTTGCATTTTGATTATTCTGATTTTAAAAATGGACTTCTCAAGTAGTTTTAACAGCCCTTTATATTTTGTCATATATCTAGAATATGGTACAAGTGTTTTATTTTTCATCTCTTCCATTTTTATGTATTGGAATTTAAAAAAACCTTTATTAGGTACTGGAACTTACACCATACTATATTCTTAGAGTACAATGGACCAAACCCCTCAAGCCCATTCAGTTACATTTACTAACATTTATGCTTTTAACTATTGAATGATTTTCAGAGGCTTCTGTTGTATTACCTTGAAGGGCTTTTTTCTTCCTAAGAATCAGTTTTGTAAGGCTGGGTATTTTAGAGGCTTATTAAAGCCCTGGTCAGGGATGATTGTTTGTTGGGTTTGAATTTTTTTTTTTTTTTCTGTCTTACTGTGGTGTTTGGATGAGTATTAAAATCATGTACATTGCAGATTGGATTCTTCACTAAAACTTGTTTCTTCAGGCATTCTCCCCTAGACTACAGAAGTCATATCCAAATTCATTAGTCCCTTTCTATTTGCAAGCCAAGTAAGATGCTCTGACTGGCTATTTTTCATCTTTCTTGGGGGGCATTTGGTGTATATGAGTGCAGATGTTTTTGCTCAGCCTTGTCTTGGATGATATATATATTACAGCAGAGTTTACAGGATCAAAGCCAGAAAGACTTAATAAATTCTTTATATATAAGCAGTGTTTTGTCTCCAATCAGACCGTTATATGTATGTTGATTGTAATTTCTTCGGCAGATAGTAAAGGGGGATAAGAAGAGTTGATTCTCAGTTTTCATTTCACTAAAACTGTGGCCTGGTAAAAGGAGGACATAAAGAAAGCAAAAATAAGGTCTGAAAATCTGGGACTCAGAAGTTGTCCAGTCACAGCCCGATCTGCTGTGCTTAGCAGAAATAGGTCATGTATTCAGCAGAAGAGCTATTAAAGCAGCAGGCATATTTGCCAGTTTGGATGGGTTTGTTCAGTTGTCATTAACTGCTGCAAAAAGATGTTGGATAAAAGATACATGTATATACCGAAGGAGTAGAAAGTGATGATGGCTAGGTAGCCCCCAGAAGACAGGTAGGATTTAATGGGCACTCAGGCTAAACCACGGTCCCCAAGTTTCAGCATTAGCGTTGGCTTTGGCTCAGGCGGAGCACGCGGGGCCAGCCGGGCCCGGCGGGAAGGGTCAGCGCTGCCGTCTGCCACCAGCCCTGCTGTCACTGCTGTCACTGCCGGCCCAGGGCTGGGACCTGATCATTCCCAGCTCCCTTCACTGCCATCCAGGGCTTTTCCCTTTAGGATTTCAGACCTTGCTCTGTTGGTGCAACTTTCCCTCTTGAAAGTTAGCTTATTTTTCTTGCCCTGTTAACAAGCCCCAGCTCAGCAACTGTCCCCATTTGTAATTTTTATTTTCTCATCTTTCTGTTCTTTCAGACGGCTCTTTTTCCTAATTTAGTAATTTTCTTGAAAGCCAGAGGCACAGTAACACTGTTGGGTTGGATCAGAGCTGGGCCTCAAGTTCTGGAAACACAGCCAGGCATGGCCCTGGGAGCCAGAGGGGCAGCTTACAAAATGTTGCTTTTGATTTTTGCTATAGCCTATTTTTGTTACTGTTAATACTTACTTTTATTAATTTTTTTGATAACTAAACAATAAAAATTCTGAACATTTTGTTTGTGGAAGCAAAGCATTACATCCTGCTTTCCTCCTTGTACCAATATAGGCAGTTGCTTTATATTGACCAATATTTCATCTTTCCACATTGACCTATATATTGACCTAATTCATCTTTCCCTACATTTTTCAACAATTTACATTGTTTTCTCTTCACAACCAATGTCAGGTGCCTAGCATATTCTGTAGGCTTATGATACAAATTGTAACACCAGGAAATGTGTGCATTGCATGCATTACAGAGGAAAGTAAGTTTTATTTCCATGAGGAAAATGGAAAAATCTCTGTTTCCATTCCACATCATAACTGCGTTATCTTGCTGTGTTCACAGAAGCAGTCCTTATAAATTAATGTGGATGTAAGTGCTGAAAATACCCAGATATTCAGTTAACTATTTTTTCTAGTATAGATATATTTTTGGTACAGATTCCTTTTTTGAATGCAATTTCTCTATTTCAGTGGATTTTGTATACTTATGCAAATTACTACTCAGGTTAAATAAATTTAGTTTGAGGTCATTATATGGATAATTTGTTACTTAGTAAAGTAGATCGCCAGGTTATGAGACATTAATCCTCCAATAGGACTTTAATTAGGAGAGATGAACTAAATAATTCATAGCAAGACTTGGCCTGAAAACATTTATACTACATGATTATACCATTTTACATGCAGTGACAAATTGTTTTGGTGTAGTCTGGAAATAGCAGAACTTAATTAATTGATTCCAAGGTTTTAGACATCTGTGATAGGTTCTTTAAATGCATTAGATTGGAAATTCATACAAAGGCTAAAAATAGAGTTCAAGTCCTTGGGGTTAAAAAGCTGAGATGAGAAGAGAGCTTGCAGGAAAGAGCAGGAAGAAGCTGAAAGAGCAGAAGAATGGCAGCTAACTGGCATGTCCAATTCCCCAAATACTATTTTTGCAAAACTGAGCTGGAAATCATTAAATATCAGAAATGTCATGGTTTTACATCTGAGTGAAAGGAATCTGCCTTTTGTGTATCTGGTCCATTAGATAGAAGTAGTGGCTAGGAAAGGAGCCCTGAATAGTTTAAAGAATATTCAACCAAGTAAAAAAAAAAAGTTGAGATTTTCTGTTCTGAAATCACATAGCAGATGAAATCAACTAAATTAAAATAATTTATTAGACTAGAAGGAGATACTACTTTAAAAAAAAAGCCAAACCCAAGCAAAATAAGCTGCATTTTGTAGTAACCCAAGGATCAGTGTATATCATTAAGTGATGTTTTCAGATGATGAATTGGTGAATCATGCTGCTATTGCACCTACAGCTAGTGGGAAGAGCAAATAGCAAAGAATTATAGTCATATGATCATATATAGCTGAGAAAAGAAACCCCTTTTGGTAAGAATATTTACTAATGTGTGCTGTGGAGGGAGGGTATTTTTCCTACGAATTAGATACCACATTGAACACTCTCATTGTGAACTCTAAAAGATGGAAGTTCATTACTCCAAGCCTGGAATTAATCTCTGAGAATGGTCCTTTTGAGTATGGACAAATAACCTATTTTTTTATTTGCTGTCAAATTGCTGACCTTTACATGTAGCCTCGCAGCTGGAACACTCATCCAGTGCTCTCAAGTCTGCCTTTAGTTTCCTCTATGACCTGAGAAGACTCAAATGCACGTTGCTACCTCTCAGGAGGACATCTGGGTTCAATAAAAGGAGCTGCACCATTGTGCTGAATGCATCTGTGGGAGACCAGAAAATGAGCAATCAAAAGGGAAAGAAATGGAAAAGATAAGTCATTTGCAGACTAGGTGATGGGAAAGGGCAGTTTGAACACGATGCAGACAGAAAAGTGTGTTTTATCTATGACTGCTTTCTGACTTTTTGCTGGAGATAACTGCTGTACACCTATCACCAGACCTTGAGGTTATACCTGTTTAATTTACTTGTATGGATATGGCTCGTGGGGACACCTTGAAGTTTGTGAAACATTCTGTCTAAGTCCAGGTCACTACTGTCCACTTAAACTGCATGTTAGGTGCCTTAGCACTTGTGCTGATTTAGACCTTTGTCTCTTGGGTTTCGGGTTCTCTGTCAGTTTGTGAAAGTGCTGAACTGAAAACCTCCTCTGCCCAAAGCACTGGCACTAGGAACAGTGCCACTGAGGACAGCAACAGGTGTGACAACAACAGGAGATGTCTGAAATAAGAAGGGAAATTGTAGTAGCCACCCAGTAGCCCCTATTGCCAGAGTGCACATAGCTAGGCTCATTCATAATGGATTTCCCTGGTAGCTCTTTGAAGTGATCCTAGGAATTCTCAGATCATCTTCCAGTTCTGAGACTATTTTAGACCTATAGAAAATTTCAAACATATTTAATAAAGAAAGGATCTGACATCCCCCTCAGAAGCAAAACATCTCTATGTACTACAAAATGGTATTGATTGTGGAGATGCAAGAGGTAGAAGAAAAGGAACCTGTAGGGTCTCAGTGCAACAATATAGTTATATCAAAAGGGATAAACAGTTGAAGAGCAGACTTACTGATTGTTTGTCCAATGCCCATACGTGAGTTAGGTTGAGGCTGAATTTTATGGGTTACACGTGAGTAAAGAAATCGCATTTCACAACTTCAAAGCCATTGCTTTACTTCATAATCATCCAAAATCAGATTAAGTTTTCTTGTTCCATTTTTCAGTCAGAAACACATTTTTACAGAAGCTACTTTTTAGCAAGACAGGGCACTTAGAAGGAACTGCAGCAAACTCTTTCAATTCACTTAATCAAAGCAGGACCCATTGTAAAACAACAATAGATGTTAACAAAAGGAAGTTAATCTGTATTCTATAAATAAAAAGCTAGAGAACATCAAAGCTACTTGCAAAATCTTAGGTTTCTTTAAAGTTTTGTTCAGTTTCCCCTCTTTGCATCGATGTGATGGAAGTTTATTTAAGGAGCCCAGCTAAAATATTCAGCATTAGAGAAAAACAAAAGAACAGCCTCCATAAAGGAGAAAAGTGCAGCTGAGTGAGGAAGCTGTCACAAACAGCTTAGCTGTCACTAGCTGTGATATATTGCTGAGGCAAAACCCTGCAGACAGGCTTTAGTTGGCTGCTGCCTTCCTCAACATGAGAGGTCAGTGCCCTGAGCAGCTCCAGCAGCACTGCTGGTAGGAATCATAGGAGCACTTTATCCCTCCAGCATCCGCAGTCCCAGTGCCTGCCTGAAACTGAGCCTGGATTTCAAACTAGCTGATGTCACCATTATCTTTCCTCCCAGTTCACCTGAAAAAAACATGAGCTGTTGGTCTTGCAGGGCCTGCTCCTGCTTTCTGTACAAAAGTTTGGACCCTCCTGCAGGTCTGCTCAGCTGTTCTGAGTTTGTTCTGAAGAAATTAATTGATAGAAGTGATGGCTGCTCCTGCACCTCTGGCAGTAGGAGCAGCACCAGTGTCTGTGGCATTGAAAAACACATGCCAAGATAGCATCAAAGCAGTGTGTACCTGATGTCTTAAAACCAAAATCAAGAAGAAAAAAATTAAGTAAAGAGGGACTCTCAAGGCAAATTGGCAGTGGAGGGGTCTAGTAGAAAAGCATTCTCTGCCAAGATAAACCGTTACATGTGAAGGATGCAGGGCAAGGCAGCCGTGCCAGTAGAATTCAGCATGATCTGTCTCACTGTAGCCTGGCTGCTAATTCACTTCAGGCAATGGCAGATACAGTCCAAGTTTCCTGCCCTACAACAGAGTCCAGAAAACCTGAGATAGATGTCCTTCCAGGGCTAGATTTCCTCTATCCTTCTCTGAAGGGTTTTTATTGTAAAACGTGTGTGTGTGTTCTCTGCTATGAGTGCATCTCAGTTTGCTGTGTAGATTTTTTGAGGGCAGATTTTTTGGTTTGCCTGATTGGAGAAGCTACCAGGACAACTTAGGGAAGTCCTGCACTGATGCCACTCAGAGGCTAATTGCTAGTTATGTCATGGGTGAAATCAGCCTGTGAAATTGTTTGAATGTAAGTGAAGTACTTGTAGGTTTTATGGTTTTTCAGAAAGATTCTTACAACTGGATAATATAGATACCATTCAGTTCTTTTAACTTTGTTTGGGAAAAAAGCCCCTAGCATGCAAACCAAAAACCCAAGAGCCATCTTCAGAATATTAGATTGTGTGTTATATATTAGTCATCCTCACTAAGAAGGTTACAAAACTTAACAATACTGACCATTTCTCAAGCTACTTAAGCATATTTTGCATTTTTCTTATTTTTCAAACCATTGCTTAGGTGCATACAACCATCCTAAGTGTACCACTGCAGTTGTGAGATGGATCTTAAAACAAGGAGATCTTGAATAACTCAAGCAGGGTCTGCATATTTTACTGTTTGCAGAAACACTTATTCAATGTTGAGAATTTCAAGAAATACAAAATCTTACAATGAAGGGGGGGGGAAAGGAAAAAAAAAGAATAAAAGGCTGAGCCTTTCAGGAGAAGCCACACACAGCCTCTTGGGGGTCTTGTTCTGCTTGTGAGGCACAGATGTGTGTTGGGGAATATAAAAGTCAAATTGAACAAAATGCATTGTATAGATAGATCTAGATTAGATAGATTAGATACAGATTAGCTATAGCCATCAATAGGTATATATTAAACTTTTAAAGAGCTCTTGTCTTCCATGGAAAACTCTTCTGTGTCTATGAATTAGGAAAGGCTGAAAAACACTGAACTAGCAAATAGACAGCTGTTGGTATTTTCTGAATTGGGGTGTTTTCACTCCATGCTGGTTGTAGTGTGGAGAGAAGTTTGAAAGGGATGTCTCTTATGCTTCTTTGCTATAACACTGCATTAACTTTTGGATAGAAATAAATCAAGTGCTAATGCTGCTTTTGTGGAAATACAGTATCCATGATTACTAGTAGTTAGGGAAATAATTCACTCTGTTCAGAAACTCTTGACTTTGCCTTCATTTACTGCTGGTTGTCAAAAATGAGAGATACTCTATAAAATACCTGCATAATAAAGTAATCTGTAAAACTAGTGGTTATATTCAGAAGACACATTTAGAATGCTCTATGTTCAGAACATTAGGTAGCATATTGTAGCTCCATGGCTCTGGGTATGTGCTAAATTTACTCACCAATATTCAGTGTTTTAAAAGCTTAATTAGGCTGGAAAACAGAGCTAATTTTTATACTGCCTTCTGGTACCCTTGCGGAGATGTTTCAAAAGTGAAATAAAGCTTTTGAAGCCTGCCTGTATTGAGCTGCTCATGGTGGTGTTTCTTGATAGCTCCTGCCAGACTTTTGCACAGCCAGATCATCTGGTGGATTAAAGTTGGTCTGTAATTAGGCACAGTTACATGCCTGGTCTCTGCTACGTGATGGCAGCCATCCAATAGGGACTTTAACCTTTACAAAGCTTCCTGAAATTTACTTTTTTGAAATCCACGTGCAAAAAAAAAATGTCCTTCTCCCCATTAACCAAGAAAAGCTATCTTAGAGCTCCTTCTGTATACTGCCAGTTCTTCTTTAGTGCCTTTCAGTGTGTTAAAGCTGTATCTCTCTGAGATTGTGTCATCCACACAGACCTTCATGAGAACTCCCACGAGCAGAGTATTGACAAAATGTGTAGCTAAGTCTTAATGGAATGTCTTCTGAGCAATCTTCTGCCCACGGGAAAACCATCTCACTCCCCTTTGATATGACTTGACCCTAGCTATTATGACACTATATTCTTCAGCCATTAATGTTTCTCTCTGCAGTATTTGTTTATAACTGCATGGGGATCTTTTGGCCCTCCTGGCCTGTTATTAGAGTGGGAAGTATTGGTGGAGGAAGCTTCGTGAAAATATTAATTGGAAAAGAAGGAAGAGAGATGTGAAGTTTGCTTCAGTCTACAGAGCAACCTCTTTTGACTGGCTTGTAAAACGAACTTTTTTAAAAATGCAATTTAAAAACATACTTTGAAATGTCTACAAACTAGTATATTAAACATTCAGCAGTCTCTGGTTTGGAATATATTATGCAGTGATCTTTAGGCCTGCATCGTTTGGGCTTCTTACCTGTAAGTGGGGTGTGCCTGGACCTAGTTTTGGTGCAGAGAGCTCTCCCTGTTCCTTGGTATAACCTTAACTGTATGAAATGTTGATTGACTTTGTCCCATGACAACAACATAATAATGAGAGAAATTGATAGTTTTATAACTTCTAATACTTCTTTAATGGTATACTCTATCATAATCACAACTAATCAATCTCTCTAAACCAACCTGGGTTCATAGAATCATTTAGGTTGGAAGGGACCTTTAAGATCATCAAGGCCAACCATTAGAACTAGCACGGCCAAATTCACCACTTATCCAAGGCCCTAAGTGCCGCATCTAAAGGTCTTTAAATACCTCCAGGGATGGGGACACAGCCAGTTTCCTGGGGAGCCTGTTCCAATGCCTGACCACCCTGTTGGTGAATATTTTTTTTCTAATACCAGGGCTATACCTCCCCTGGCCCAACCTGAGGCCTTTTCATCTTGTTCTCTTTCTTGTTACTTGGAAAAGAGACTGATCTGCTTCCTGGCTACAACCTCCTTTCAGGCTCTTATACGGAGTGAGAAGATCTCTGGTTATCACTTAAGCTACAAGACTACATGTCTCTCTTATAATGGTGATTTTATTTTTATATCTTTATGGTATTAATTCAATTCTATTGGAGGTACATCAGGTGTTTGTGTGGCCAGACCTATATGGCAAATGTCCGGTATGGCCTGGGATCCCTCACATGTGAGTAGGGAGAGACTTCTGCTAAGAAGTCTGCAAGAGCCATGAAATCCATTGGGGAGTAACAAAGCATAAGCAAGGAGCTGGGTTTACAAAAGAGAATCTTTAGCAGGTGACTTGAAAAACTGCCAGTGATACCTGCTGGAACCAGCTGTCAAAACCTAATATGCTGATTTGGTGTAGCACCTTTTCTCTTTTAGTTGGTCCTTTTACGTATTGCAGGCTTTTCTATGTGAATGGGAATAATTGTATTATATACTGCACTGTGCTATTTTAACTGTGGGTAAAAGGTGATAAATGTGCAAGAAAGGGAAGAGAAGTGGTGAGATGCATAACATAATAAATCACTTTCATGTCTTGCACATAGTAAATGCATGTAAAATGAAAATGTTTCCTTAGGTTTCACTACTTGTCAGTTTAAGTTCAGCCATATTCTCCAGAACATGAGACAGGAAAAACCATGCTGGATCATTTCCTTGAATACAACTTGGGAAAAAATCTTTTAAATGGAAACCTCCATTCCACAAATTATCCTTTGCTTATTACATCTTAATATTAAAAGAAGAACATGTTCACTAGTTGATTAAGTAAGTCTTATTATTGAAATGCTGTTTTCAATCAAAAATGACTTTTTCTCACATTTATTGGGAAACCAGCTTTAAGACATATTAAATAGAGCTTTTGTGCTGGTGCTGTAAAGCTACCATCCACAAAGATGATCTTCAGTTTGTTTGCTTTCCACAGCCCTTATTACAGGCAGCTGGCTACTTGATAAGCTTTTGGGGAGAGGAGGGAGTCTCTCATATTTTGGCTCCATCTTCCTGATCTTTCAGTCTCTGCTGCATGTTATTAAGTCAGCTTTACAAAGCTTTTACTCTGCTAAAATTCTGTGCATAAAGAAAGATGAATAAGAAGGGGTTTTAGGTAAAAGATTGTCCACTGAAGATTATGCAGCAGTCTTATTACGTGGGGTACTGCATCAATGTTATCTTTAGATGTTGAATAAGATGATTTTGTTTTAATTAAGTTATTTTAGAGAATATAAACTTGCTATTTTCAAATTTGATTCTTATCTCTATTATAGTTCTATTACTAGTTTTCTAGTAATGGCATTTTATATTAAATAAACTTCTGGCTCCTTCTCATCCTGCTAAACAATATGGGAAGTTCAAAAAAGGATCCAACCTTGCTGACATTTGAAAGAAGGAAAAAGAAATTAGAGGAATACAGTGCTATTCGAGAAATGCTTTCACCTGCTGTCTCTTATGTTTCTTCTTTTCTGCTCAGAGATAGTTTTTTCAGAGCAGAATTTTTATGTTTGTCTAACATTGCTTTATGTGTTTTTTATTGTTAATGAGCATGGTAGGGAGTTATCTTAGAATGTTGGGTTTTGCTACAAAACTTTCAATATTTCGTATTTTCCTGCAGCATTTGAAAGCACTTAAGCATCTGGTTTTCTGTAGATCAGTTTCTCCTTTTTGTGTGAAAGTGAAAACAGAAATCTTACTGAAGATTTTAGCTGTGTATTTTTTCAAGCTGTAGTTTTTCAATAATCAGTCATTGTATACCTCAGCTATGGTATGTGAATTGTGCTCCTGTATGTGTTGCTAAGCAAAGCTTTCACTATATTTCATCCCTGTGCTATTCTGTACTATGTCATTTACAGCAGTGCTATAGAGGATAGATTGGTTAACACTGAGAGTAGAGTCTTAAAGCATTACTTAAAGCATTCCCAACACAGGCATCCACATCTGAACCAAATGAGTGGATCTGTGCTTTGTAGTCAGTGCAGAGAAAAAAGCCTTTCTAAGTTGTGGTCAAGATCATCCTAAAGTTAGTGCCAAATATACAACAGAAGTGTTTGTTTCTTTCCACTGACAGTAAAAGTCATCTAGAAGTTGTCATTCTCTAGACATTTAAAATTAAAGTGACATTTCTATCAACCTTTCTCTCAGCTGTGGAAAGTGCAGAGATACAGAGTTGAGAGCAGTGCTTACTGATGGTCCATAATGCCTCCGTGTGTTCAAGTTAATTGCTGTGTGGTTTTTAAGCTCTTTTGGAAGAAAACATTGTGGATTTGGGGACAAGAGGGATTGGCTTTTAGATGGGTGATAATTTTTAAACAGTAGCTATGCCTTATGGCTTGATACCTAGGGATGTCAAAAATAGCACAATGAAAAAGAGAGGGATTTGTGGGCAAAGGGCAGGTGAAGATAGTCAGAAGTACCACATAAAAGCTATTTATCAAGTGGTTTTACTGCACGAAGAATTCAATTTATTCTGTAGGTGGTTAGCACATAACATTTTTTTGCTGTGATTCATCATAAGCTTTGGGTCTATCACTGCAAGGGGAACAGGGTCGACAGTGACTTTCATTCTGTCCCTGTGCAGGAGAATGGCAGAAACTCCTAATTTTCCCCACAGATTCTCATGAGGCTTTGTAGAGGGTCTTAATGGTGTCATGCTTTACCTAAGGTTTTGTGGGATACCTCTGTCTGCAATTTCAAGGAATTACAATAGATTTGGAGAAGACTTGTCTTTTATGTCCTGATTGCTTGATGACCTGACAGAAGAATGCAACCTCTCTTCTACTGATATACAAGCTCCTTGGGATTATAAAACAAGCTTTTTTAAGTATCAAATGAAATAAACTTCAATTTGGGTTGGGATTTTTTTTAATTGTAGAAGAAAGGCTGTTGTGTGCAGATAAAAATCTCCCAGAAGACAGAAAAAACCCTTTTTAATAAAGAAGGCATTCTGTTATGTATGCATTGGACAAACAGACAAGATATATCCACAGTTCAGTGTTCTAAAATCATTTAAGGGGAAAATGGAGCGCAAACCATAAGTTATCCATACTTATCTACCACATAAAGTTATTCATTCATATATAATATGACTGGAATTCGGGCTGTGTGTCTCAATGTGTTTGCATAAGGAAATAGTTCTCAATGCAATATCATAGTTCTCAATTAGTATCTCAATGCAGTATCATGGTTCTCAATTAGTATCCCAAAATTAGAGGACAACTTTTTGTCTGAGAGGATAAAGTGTTCTGTGTTTGACTTTTTTACAGGAAACTTTAGTATTAGTTCTCACATAGACATTGAATTTATGTGATGTTATTATTTCAGATGCTACCATCCCAAAGACTAAATTTAAGTGAGTTTTGACAGAAACATGACTAAAGTTCAAAGCATTTCTTTCCTTCAGGCACATTTTAATTCTAAAAACAATTAATGTTGTGTCATGTCTGCAGTAAAACCTATTGTGCCTTTTAGTTATGTCTAAAAAAAAGAAAAACTGCAAAGAAAGTTTTCATCAAAGTTATTCTGATGTACAACCAGGAGCTATTAATGTTTGGATGCAGTGTTATGTCATAAACTACATGAGAGCTACAGGGACCAGTACTTATTCATGGTACATGTTACCTCCTAGGGCATCATCTGTAAATTCTGGGCTGGCTTTCATGTTCAACATCACAATACAGACATAGAAGCTGTTTATAGTGCCAGTGAATTGTGTGAATGAAGAGCAGTCTGATACTAATACATTTGAAGTCTGAGGGAAAAAATACAGCACTCAGAAGATAATTGTTTTCTTCCTTAAAAATTAAAGACCAAAGGAGAATAAGAGTAGACAAATACCTCAATTTGCTCTTAATTTATTCAGATGTGTGATTCTGTGGCTGGGTAGGATAATTTGGTTATTTAGGTGAATTTCTGACTTTATGCAAATAAAAATTCAATGAGGCAGAAAATGAGAATTCCACAGTAAATAGAAGCTGTTCTTTTTACTCACAGTTAACTGATTGGAACAAGTGGAAATTAAAAGCAAGCCTGGAATTTAGTGACCCACTGATAAGATGCCTCAATTCAAGTAGCACAAGGGTAGAAGAAAAATTCATCAAGTTCAGGAAATAATATGCAAGGGTGGTAGTACCATACAAAGAAAGGTCGATTTTCAAATTGTGTGAGCTTCATCAGGAGTTTCTCCCAGACTCACAATTCTATTATACATACATACATATACACACACACACACAGAGACATATATACATTTATAATATGTATATTGTAGTCCATTTTACACGTAACTTTATTTTTTAAAAGCACATTCATTTTCTGATGGCATATTAATCTACAGACTTTATTTTGATCCCTCAATAGTTATTAAAAAAAAAAAAGATTCTTAATATTACACTTCTGGCTTCTCTAAGATTTACAAGGGAAAGTTGTAATCTCCACAGCTGATTTCTGTGTGCATGGCAAATCATGTAAGGAAGCACATCTTTCTTGGATGGTTATTGCAGCAGAAGTACTGAAGTCATAGTTAAATACTCCAATATCTCTAGTGTGCAAATGCTTTTTAAAACTCAGTTTTGATCTACTGACACTATTTTTTCATTTATACATTTTATGGTTATGCAAGTGCATCTCCAGAGAGGGACTTTAAAATTAATATTATTTGGGCTTTTCAGTCACGTTTTTCACAGACATTCCTTTTCCTCAGTTGTCTTTATAATATAATTTCCCTTAAGTAATTATATAACTAGGCAGACTAGTGTTCATCTAGTCTCTGCTGATCTTTTGCAAGCTAGAAACAGATTCATAGAGAAAGAGTGAAATTCCTGTCTGGTGGCAAAAGTCTCAGCTGAAGTCCTAACAAAGGATTTTGAAAAAGACACTAAAATGTAGATATTCAAAACTCTTGTCTGGGTCTTATTTCTTAGTAGGGAAGCAGAAAACTGCTAGTCAGGGAACAGTCAAGGAGGCAATCATGACATTTCCACACTTCCCCTCACCTGTTTAAATTAACTTTATACGCTGTAGAGGTAGAAATAAAGCTGAAGGCTGCAGAATTCAAAGTGGTGGGGTTTTGTTTGTTAGTTTGTTTCAAGTCTTATTTGTAGCTTATGCTGAAATAAAGCTTCTATATTTAAAGATGTGACAGATGAGATTATGAGAGTACAGAATTCAGCTGAAAAAAATTATTTGGAGATTCTTGTTACAACTTCTGGTGTACAGTTGGAACTGGCATAAACAAAGAAAGAAGTGGATTTGTTCTTACTTTAGTAGTACCTTTGATTTGTACTGTTGGTTACAGACATTTGCTTTCCTGACAAAAAGAGACTATCAGCCTACTGGTTTGGGGTTTTTTGCGTGCTGGGTTTTGTTTTTTTTTCTTTAATAATGTAATTTGCCAATTGTACATTACCAGTAGGAACAGGCAGTGATATCACCTATTACTGAGTTCTATGAACTTTTATCTCTCACTTACATATTTTGAAAGTAATAATTAAAATTTATCTTTTTCACCCCCTTTCACTTAATTTAGAAGGGAGGTTTAACAGACAGGGATCACTTATATGTAAATGAGCATAATGTGTGTAATCTCAATAAAGGCTGGGAAGGGGATTTTTGCTTTTATTCATATGCATTTTTAATACTATTTTAGAAACAATACTTCAGGCCACTGTCAAATCTGCTGTACTTTTCTAAGATGGTAAGTGGAGAGGTGATGTGCTGCAATTTAAAAAAGTGCTTGCGGAATCTACTTGACTAAAATCAGCACAATCAGCACTTTCCCTTACTTCACACACATCACCTGAGAGGTTTCATCCTTCCAGATTCACTCTTTGAGCTTTTTCTCTGATGTGTAGGCACGAGGCCTTGGCAAAAGTTTGATGATTGCACTTTGCTTTCTGTTCTATTCGGTAGAACTTTTCAATGAAATGCAATATAATCCCTGTGAGTTTTCAGGGAAATAGCGTTTTGATGTTGAAGGGTAGAAATCTTCTCTGACCTAAATTTTTAGAAGTGACTAGTGCGGTGGGGAATTGCATTTTCTAATGCTTGAGCTGAGGTTATGTAAGGAGACCTTTTATGTCAGATGACTACTAACAGTTGGGGAATTGACAAATCTTAAATTATCTAAATTGGTTGTCTGAATATTCATGCCATAAAAATGGATGCAAGACAGTTTGTTCTCTCAAATTGTGTAAAATAAATACATTTTTTTCAGTATTGCAAAATCTACTCATATTAAGTGGTGCACAAAAATGCGATAACATGAATTAAAGCAGGATTATTTCTTTCTATTCGGATTGAATTGCTCCTCGTATCTTTCCCTCTCTCTTCCTGACTTATTTTACAAAAGCTGCATTAATTTGTATGGAAAACGTTAGCATATGTACAAAAATGTAAATCCACAGAAGTCAGAAAAATGAAAAGTAGGGTGCTTTTGATCTGTGTCACTTTTCCTATCCTGTGGAGATATGCAGAATTTTGTTACTGAGATTTGCAGTGCAAAACATGTGGCAGAAAGGAGCTGCTGCTGGAAGAAATATTTCTGTCCTTTGATTTTTGTGCAATTTTTTATGTTTTTTCAACAGGAATACCTCAAATTTAGTTTGTTTGTATCTCTGGTTAATGTAAATTACTTTCATTTAACTCCATTGTAATTCTAGCTCATCACCTTGCAAAGAAAATGTGAGTAGAGAGATACTTCATTTGAAGGAGGGATAGAGAGGTGGATGTAAGGTTTCTTTAGCCTCTGATGGAATAAAATTTGTAGACACTTGTACCCTGACCGAATGTCTTTGGTTGATGGTCCAGAAAATGTAAAGCAGCTTTCCTAATTGCACTTCTTGTAGCCAGTTTTTACACAGCTATTTAGAATTTCAAAGAAATTCTAACATGTCAATAAAAACTGTTATTTTACACAGGTTAAGCAGTTGGGAATCACACTTCTTTCAAGGTGATCCAAAGTCTTCATGACATATCTGCATTAATTTGCCTATGCTGTATGAAGTGTATAAATCTGTTCTTAGAAAAAATGTGTATCAATTTTGAAATGCAAATATTTATTTGTCTTCTAATTTAGGCAATCTCTGGGTACCCTCAAAACAGGTGACACCTGCATCAATGTAATGTAGAAACAACGGGTATTAGTTAGAGAAAAGAGATTCAGCCAGAGAAGCAAGGTATTCATAACTTATTTACATCTTTTTACGTGTTGTTCAGGAGGGTGGAGTTTAGTGAAAAAAATCGAAACATAATCAACAGAACTTAGGCTAGCTAGAAATGTGTTTCCAAACCCTTTACCTTTCCATGGGTTTCATATTTGGTAGATTTAGAAGTATTGCTATACTGTAACTGTATAGTTAATTTGTTTTATATGAGAACTGAAACTGCTTTTAAGTGACTTGCAGAATAAACTGCTGAATTTTAGACAACTTCTAAAAACTGGATGTTGATTACATTGGATGAAATTTAAGTCAACATGATTGAAACTTACATCCAGAAGGATTGTGTATTTTAAAGGTCATCCTTTGATACTGAGCATATCCATGCCCCTTTAAAAAGCTAGCTTTAGCAATTAGGAAAAAATTTCCAATGTGTAGGATGCCTAAAGATGCAGTGAATGCCTGACAGAATTTTGGAGTCACATGCACTCCTGAAACTCAACGTGGAGGGAAGAGTCTACATAAAGCTGCAGCTACATAAGAGTTTGACCATACTGTGACTGTAGGCACTCTGATGAGAAATTGTAACTTTTCAGCTCACTCTGTAACTCTGAAAATTTTCTCATTGTCTCATACACTGAATATTGTTTTATACCTTTATGTAAGATTTAATGGCAGATGATAGCAGAGAGGAAAATCTGGATAAAAAGAGATCTGCAAATACCCTATGAACAGAGCTCTTCCCTTGGAAAAGAGAAGGGATGCTGGAGTAAATGGTGTGTTTGTAAATTTAGGTTACTTTAAGAAGCTCTTAAATCGAGGTGCAGAATTCAGATGCAAAATAAGTAGCCACAGAAGCAGCTGTTAAGATTTACTCAGTAAGGTGATTTCTTGCTGTCGATCCCTACATTCAGTGCAATATCTGGATATACCTTTGCTGCACACTGTCTTCTCATCACGTTTTTCCTAAGTAAAATTTTGTGAGGAGCTAAAGAAAAAAATTTCCTCTTCTTGAATTTCCTGTTCCTCATAGTGGCCTTCTCATACCTAAGGGGCCTACAAGAAGACTGGAGAGTGACTTTTCACAAAGGCATGTAGTGAGTGATAGGGTAGAGGGGAATGATTTTAAAGTGAAAGAGGGTAGGTTTAGATTAGCTATTCAGAAGAAATGCTTTACTGTGTGTGTGTGGAGGCACTGGAACAGGTTGCCCAGAGAAATGATGGATGCCCCATCCTGGGAAGTGTTCAAGGACATTTTGGATGGGACTCTAAACAACCTGGCCTAGTGGAAGGCGTTTCGGGGTGTGGCAGGGAGTTTGGAATTAGATAAACTTTAGGATCCCTTCCAACCCAAATCACTCTATGATTCTATTATTCCTTGTGCAAAATTCCATCACAATGCTTTTGAAGACAAGATTCCTCTCTAAACATACTTGGGGAGAGAAGAAAGGAAGTTAATATTATTAATTTATTCAACACATCAGCCCCCTTAATCTCATAGGATATAGTAGTCTTCTGCATTATTAGTTCAGTTTTACGACCACCGAAGTAATTATTTCTTGTTCCTTAAGCTGCCATAAGAAAGTTTCTTGTTACTTTTGTGGATACTCTTGAGTATATAGTCAGCTAGTTTGGGGAGTTAAAGTCAGCAGCAACAGTGTAAGTTGTATAAACTCTTTTTAGTTCTTCTGTGCTATTTTGTGAAAACAGCTTTTCTTTCTTTGAAAGTCTCACTTTTGGCTGCTGAATACTGAATATATGCAGGTTAAAACTGGAGAAGGGATAGCATGGAAACTAGCACATCTAGTAGTTTCTGATGGTCTGACTCAGTCTTTGATCAGGGCTATCAAGGGATACATCCTACAGGATTTAATTCAGTTCACTGTGTTCAAAGAAACTCTATGCAGATGTGTACAAAAATGTCCTGAAGTAACGTTCATTAAATCACCTTCCATAGTAAGATACTGGTAATTCGCTGCAAGTGTTACACTGAAGCACTTAAAAAAGCCCTGGTTAAAAACACCTTTCCAGTGATGTCCCTGTTTTGAAGTGATATGGAAATGCTTCTAACTTCTTTGAAACTCCTTTATGTCCACAGAACCAGCAGAAAAGACTAAAATGTGAGGAAAGATAAAGGATTACATTAAAAATACATTTGAACTGATAATAAAATTATTCTTTCCTTTCATCATGGAATTGTTTGGATCTTTGGCTTGTGACATCTTTGAGAAGTATTATTACCATTACATCATTCCTAGTCCTGAGTTTGTAGTTTCCTGTATAATGTGAGCTGTGGAAGCATAGTCTAAACTGCACAGTCTCCTTTATTATAAGACAACTACTTGTGAAAGGGCTGTGTCATGCTGAATTGTGTATGTGCATTATTTCTCAAAGAGAATCAGCATTCAGGATAATTAGTCATAATTACCAGCAAAGAGGCAACAAGGTCAAAATAATAACTGGGGTTTTTCCCATATACATCAATCTCACATATTTATTATGCAGTCAGGGGAAAAAAGTAATTCTTTAGAATGCATGCTTTTGTAGCTTGGATCCAGCAGTAAAAGATATTAAAATGCAATTGTTACAGCTGATTTTATACCATTTTTTTTCACCTGAAGGAAAGTGTCCCAATTTAAGTACTCAAGTTAGGAAGTACTTTTTTGTCATCCCTTAGGAATTCTGACTAGGATGTAGTCCTATTCAGGCCTGTAGGAAGTTGGCTTCTTTTTTAGTTCCTTATCAGTCTATCCCCATCAGTGCTCATGAGATGTATCAGCACCACAGAGTTAACTACAGAAATTAAAGTGGAATTTGAGGCCAGCATGTTTGCTGAAAGCACTGAAAGAGGCATTCTTGACAATAAGAAAGAAAATATGAGGGAAGACCATGACAGCATCTTTTGTATATCCTACAAACATGCACTGAGGCTGTGAAGCTACACAAAAGGAAAGAATACCCGTAGGCTTGACTCCAATGACTGATAAAAAGTAAGAGGAAGAACAAATCTGCTCTGATGATCTGAGGACTGAGGAACTGGAGAAAAGGTTATGGCTGATTTGACCCTGAATACATTAGGAAATCAAGCTGAATGCAAGGCCGTTAAAAGATGATTCTGTATGCTGGTTATCCATGTAGATAGGAACTGACTGAAGGCACATTTCAAAGAATGAGATAATTTCTATTTAATGGGTCAGAGCACTCTGAAAATGTTAAGTAAACTTAGTACTTGTTTAGTTGCTGTGCTGCTACTTCAAGGACAAGAGGTTTGACAAAAGTAAATCAATAAAATTCTGTCTACTTTTGAAAAGTTAATGAAAATTAATTTTAATCTTTGCTCCTTTCCTCTTTATATTTGCTTTCTTTTTTTAAACAAAGAGAGATCACTCCTGACATAAAAGATTTATTCCTGACCTTATAAGCAATGTTTTACACATCACTTACGTGCTGTACACCAGATGTTGTAACTACAACCTTTGATAACTTGGAAGCGTAGGTTTTTGAGTGCAAATATATCAATGTACTGGCTACTGAAACTCAGGACGGAGTACTGCTGGGTCATATCACGTATCACAGATGATTGAATCAAACCAGGAAACACAATGAATTACTCCTTAAGTAACTGCAAATCATATAAGGAAAGCGAAATACTGTTGCAATGCCTCAATTTGCAACAGGCTTTTTAGAAATTACATGCAAACAACGTTTTCTACAATTGATAGAAATGTTACCTTCTATAATTTTTTAACATAGTCAAGTTCTGTAAAATACCCTCTAGAAGCAACAATGTTTCAGAAAGGAGGAAAAAGATATAAATAGGGAAATGACAGAAGAAAAATCATATAAGGCCTTGAGTGAAATATACTTGGGGGTAGTATTTCAGTGTCAATGAAACAAAACAATTTAAGCTCTAAATTAGAGATTCTGAAAGCTAGCAAAGAATAGTGGACCAAAACAATGTATTTCAGTGGACTTGAGTGCCACATTACAGATTTGGCCAAGAGACTTTTCATTATAAATATCAATCTCTAAAGCTGATAGAGGTGTCAAGTGGCTCCCTATTTTCCCCTCTCCATTCTAGTATCTCTTTCAGCTGAATTATTTTAATGGTATTTTGTTTTCCCCTCATGAAAAGTCTGACATGAGATTTCTAAAATGCATCCCATTTCTATTCCCATTATGTAAATATCAAAGTGAAACAATACAACAGTACAGTGATATTTTTGTGTATTTTATATACATTATAAGTATATATAATGAAATATTTAACAGAACAAAAATAAAGGAAGAGTTTACCCTGTTGCCTTTCTCTGAAGGAATACAGACATAAAAACTCAACTGTGCTCAGATCAAACTGAGTGGGGCTGAAGGAAGTCATCTATTATTCACCTTTGCATGTTTTTTCTCCTTGTATATTCATTTGACTTAGTTACTGGAGAACTTAAAAAACACTAAAGACTTGAGTGATGATTTGAGACAGGAAAATGTGGACATGAGCATAGCAATAACTAATTATGAGTGGTGTTGACTGGAAAATAGATGTGAACTGAAATGCTGTTGTTTGAAGTACTTGTGCCTTCTTTATAAATTACTTCAAGGGGGTTTTTTTTGTTACTGTAGAATTGTTTATTACTGCTGTCCTCTGTTCCAAAATGCTGCATCATTTTAGAGTGCTCTGGGAATACTTCCCCAGCACCTAAACGTTGTGTTTTAATGAGCAGATACATAAAGCATGCTATTATTTTTTTTTCATGATAATCCCTTGCATGTTAATGTTGCTGAGATGGTTTCTGGAAGATTATTAAAACAAATTGCTCAAAAGTAACAAATCTGAGCCACCAGGGCAAGGCAGATTAAGAGAATTTAGATGAAAAGCATGAAGTCAGCTTTACAGTTGCTTTATTTTGCTTCAGCAGCCAATATGCCCTTGACTAGATAGGGTCTAACCATCTAGTACAAATTCTTATACTTGCTGCTTCAGTGGGTTTTGTTGAAGATACTGGCTTCTTCCCTATGAGTCAGCAGTGTTTATCAATTTTTCTATCATGCCTCAAGAATATTGCCACTTACACTTTAATATGACTTAGCTTGTCATTTCAAATCTTGGAGGCTTTTTTTGCAATTTCAGCTCTCATGTTGTTATAATTTATAGAGCTCCATGATAATTAAACCATGACTGTCAGTTCTCAGACAAACAGTTTAGGAAAATGTGGCTTTTTGTTCTGGCAATGAGCTGATTTATTTGGCAGGTTTTGCAGGAAGGTGTAACATTGAGAAAACTCTAAATGGAAGTTGAAAAGTTCATATTTGAATCACAGTGGGCATCCTAATTGGAAAATGCTCCTGTAGATGCCATCCTCTAAAGATTTAATTCTTCTTGCTGATGTGCCTTACAAAATTTCTTTTATATTCATGTATTCAAATAACAGCTTTTATAAGGCTATTTATGTGGGAAATTATACCTTTTGATATAAACTGATACCTTAATCTGTATCACCCATTGAAACACCCGCCAAAAGAGTTCTGTCTCCCAGTATGTGCACAGCCCTGAAATTATAACTTCTTGATACAGCCTTTGGAGTAGAATTTTGCAAAATCATGCTGAATGGACATTAAATCCCTAAAGACTGCTGATCATTGAGTATGCTGCTGAATAGTAGCTTTCAGCATGTTTGAGCCTCAATTATGGAGAGAGGTGGAGGTGTAATAAGTGTTTAGGGGGTCTTTTTGTTGCTCTCTTATCCCTTCCAATGGTTATCCATGTAGATAGGAAGGTGTAACATTGAGAAAACTCTTTTTTGTTTGTTTGTTTGTTTGTTTTTTTGTTCTGTTTTGTTTTGTTTCCCTGTTTTCTTGTCTGTAGCCCTTGATATTTGTACATGTGCAAATAGTGAGGTTACTTGGTACACTTTTTCCTATCCCTCTTGCCACCAAGTTACTTGGTACCATTTCCAAGGTGGTTCTTCAGGATGGTAGCTGGTGGGTTAAAACCTTTGTTAGCTGTAAAAGAGTAATTTAAGCAGGAGGTTTACTGTGAAGTATTTACCGCCATAGGATGAACTCAAAACATTTGCTTTAGGAAAATAGTATTTGCAAAGTACATGGCTACTATACTGACAAAGAATTTGTACACCTCTGTTGTTGGGTATTGCAGTCTACAGGCTGACAGAATAAGGAAAAGCAGAAGGAGTTCCAAGGATTTAATTTATAGTATGTGATGGAGTTATAAAATTGTAAACTTGTTTTATATGTTTAGTTTTCTCTAAATTGAAGTTTATGGGGTAAAGAATATAATGAATCCCTGTATATCCCTTTCCTTTATTTGAAATTTATGACTTCAAAAATCTTCAGTGAAAAGCTGTTTGTCTCAGCTCTGTGCATTTTGACATACAGGACTCATGTGGCTTCATTTATTTAATCTAGAATGCTTGTGAAAGAAAGACCAATTGCAAGTATGGATATTCAAACACATAGTACAATGATATAAGAGCGGGACATCTCCTATATTTTATGGTCTCAATTTTTCAGTCTTTCTTTTCTGAATAAAGTAAACAGGTAAATTTGGTTGAAATTTAGGATAAATCTCTTTTAAAAAAATCAAAATGAGGAAATGAAACAATGCTTTGTGGTTTTGAATCTGTGTATATGCAGATGCATGTGTGTATGTGCACACACTCATTTATTAAATAGCAAGTTTCAATATCTATAATGCTTTCCTTATTTGCAGATGATTATTTCAGTGGTGCTACCTGACAATAAAACTTTACAGTTGTGCAGGTTTTCTTCTGTGGACATCTGCCCTTTGCCATTCCACAAACTAAGAGTGTGTAGAGCATATTAATACTACAAAGAAGTTAGACAAAAGAAAGGAACTGTGATACCTCTGAGAGTTGCTGCAATTTATTATTTCTTTTGAATGCTTTACATTTATTGTTCTGAGAGTAGACCTGAGGGAATTAATGAGATGATCTGTAGTTTTATATTGGGAAGGTAGCAAAAGTGACAGGCTTGAGCTGTCTTTTGAGTTTTTTTCACAATGCTCAGCACTTGATAATCTTAAGTTTTCTTGGTGTCAAAATCAGCTTTTCTTCCTTTTTCATTACAGGCCCATCTCAAGAAATATGTTTGTGATATTTAAAGTGAAGGTCAATATGCTGTTCTCCTTAGATACACATTAAGCATTGGCTCCATGAACTGGCTGGTTTCCTCTGGGCAATGCTGTTATGTCTGGGTTCACACGGAGCTGAACACGCTGTGTGGTCATTGCTGCCGTGGCTATCAGCCATTTCACAGATCACATCACAGCCTGATGTGATGCTTCTAAATACCTCCTTGCTCCGAAAACAATATTCTACTGACCCAGCCTTCCAGCCCTTTCCTGATCCTAAATACTGGTTTTTCTCCTAGAGGTTTAACTTCCTTGATTTTGTAACTGCTTGCATTCTTGAGTTTTCTGTGCTCGTGTATATGTGAGGAATACTAAGTATATGGAAGGATCACTTTTGTTCCTCCCTCTGAACCCAACATATCCTGGAAAAACCTGATATTTCTGAGATGCAGTCTTCTCCTCTACCTCCTTGTCTGTTTGTGTAAAACCCTGATCATTTTTGAATTACCACAGAGTAGCTCTGTTTTCCCTTAGAACACTACCCTGACTGAGTTTTTAATCAGGATGGTGTTGTGGTTTAACATCAGCTGGCATCTCAGCCGCTTCCTTACTCCCCACAGCAGGATGGAGGAGAGAATCAAAAGAAAACTCATGGGTTGAGAGGACAGTTTAATTGTTAAAGCAAAAGCTGTGCATATAAGCAAAGTAAAGCATGGAATTCATTCACCACTTCCCCATGGGCAGGCAGGAAGCAGGGCTCCATCACCTGGGAAGACAAACACCATCACTCCACACATCCTCCCCTTCCTCCTTCTTCCCCTAGCTTTATAACTTGAGCATATGGTATAGGATGTGCCTTGGGTCAGATGGGGTCAACTCTTCTGGCTGTGTTCCCTCACAGACTTTTGTACACCCCAAGCCTCCTCACTGGTGGGGTGGGCTGAGAGGCAGAGAAGGCCTTGATGCTTAACAATAGCAGAAACATTTCTATGTTATCATCACTGTCCCAGCACAAATCCAAAACACAGCCCTGTGGGAGCCATTATGAACTCTACCCCAGTAAACACCAATGCAGATATTTAAATAAACTCTATGAGCCATACCACATGAATAGTGAGGGGATGTGTCCTTTAATAGCAATGGATGAAATCACTTAGGATGGCCAAAATTTTAAGTAGTCATCAAGAGAAACTGTAAGAGCAGAGAACATCTCTCTGGACTCCCCTGCCAAGCAAACCTCTGCCTTGGCTCTTGGATAGATTACAGAAGTTAGTCACTTCTGTCTTCCCTGTAGCGATCAAGCGCCTTGGCTCAGTGTTAGTCTCTGTCCTGCTCTAGTGAGCCTGGAGTGAACTGGTGAGTGACTCTGTCTTCAGTGTGATGGCCTTGACATATGCTAATGTTCTACCACACAGTAAACCTGTAAACCCAGTGTTTTGTGATATTCCTTGTCTACTGTGTTTCATTGTTACTTACCTAGAGAGGTTCATGCTGCTCATTTTAATGGTCTGAGTATATCTAAGTGGCTCCTGACCTTCTCTACCCGACTTTCTGTGCATCTATCACAATGAGGTGTAAATGAGCTGTGACTGTCAGCAGCAACATTTTTTCAGTAGCAGTGTATAGCCCAGCTGATCACTAATCACCCTCACAGCCTGTTGTAGCTGTGAATTTTGATCGGAGTAAACACTGAGGCTCATTTGTTATGGAGATAGGTGGGAGCATGGCAACAGGAGATGATGGAGAAAAGCAGGGCTATGTGCTGTTAAAAAATGAGACAGTCAAATAATGTTACACTTCACAAATTTTCAGACACAAAATATAGTATGAGGGTTTACAAGGCTAATATATTGCAACTTATCTGGTAGCATTTAGAATGCTAATTCTGGATAACCGTGTCTGTGCCCACTGTTCAGATAAATCTTTTAGGCAATGCCTCTAATAAAAATTAGAGAAAATTGAAAATGCTTTCAGTGGAAGGCATTTACAAATTGCCGATAGGTGCACTCAGTCTACAGCTGTTGGTATATATCAAAAAAGCATCTGTGTTAAAATTGGCTGCTTCATCAAATGAAAATTATATCTGGTGTCCAGTTAGATGTCGATTTTGTTTGTCTGTAGCATATTCTGTGACATCTCTTCCCACTCTTGGTGACATCAACTTGGGATTGTACAAATTCCAATCTTGTACATTGACATGCTCTATCAAAAGCAAGCGATCTCTTTTCTCCACCATTCTGTCATGTTCATTTTATTAGTTTGCTTACAAGCTTATAGTAAAGATATGCTAAAAGGAGGAACGTGGGGTCAGGTGGGACTGCATTTGAAACTGAAATGATTGTCATGATCCTGAGGAGATATTTTCTCTCTGTGGCCTTTGTTTTCTCATCTTCAAGCATCTCTCAGTTTTACACAAAAGGCTTTTTAACAATAATTAACTTTAGGGAATATTAAGATAAATGGAAGAGATATTGGTTTGTTCACTATTTGCACTGTGCATTATTTCTAAGTCGGTTTAAAAGAACATTGGAAAGTCGAAGACTCAGCCATTACACTGCTTGCCCAGGCTCCTTACAGCCAACTCCTTTTCCATGAGAATTAGGGCATGCCATTCCTTATGTTTGCTACTCCCCAAAAGCCACTGCCTCATCAAGTACTCAGGATCTTGCTGAGCGCTGTATGGAGAACTAATGCAATTGGCTGTGGATCATGTTCCTTGTTTGGTCATGTTTGACTGCATGTAAATAACTTCAGTGCTTCCAATTGCACAACTACCTTGGGTATGTGTGTGTATATCCTCTTAGATGGGTTCAGAGTTCATCAAAGTTTCTCCACGACTCAGATTCTTCTCTGATTGAGCAGTACATAATTAACCACAACCGATTTAACAATTCCGCCAGGATTTTGCGGGAGTGCCACAAATATAATTCAGACCAATGCAGAATTTCAGAAAAATAAACTTCAAGTGTCCACTGAGCAGGTGCTGCACAGAGCTCAGTCTTTCACCAGCAACACTGCACAATCCATACTTCTACTGTCAGAGGATGTATCTACATAAGCAAGTTTTACCTGCTTGGTATTTATTTTTGGGTTTATATTTGTATGCATTAGTGGGTCATTTAGGTGCCAGGATGCCATGAAGTACTGAAGGCCTATTAGTGAAAGTGAAAAATTTGATTATAAAGAAAATAAACATAGAAACAAAAGATTCCTCAAAGAGGGACCTGTCTTGGCAGGGATTTTATGATTAGCACTGACTGGTACTGCATTTCTGTAGCATGGCTCTATGCTACAGGATCATGAATTGTTTTCTGTAGTGACATCCTTATACTGAAAGGGATTCACCCAACATTGGCATTAATTCTGTTCACACTGTCACTGAGCAAAGTGCTGAGTGAAGAAGAAAAATCAGGGGGTTTTTTTATTGGAAATAATTTCTTTTCATATTAGTATGGAAGAATTAAAAAAAATATGCCAGAACTAATGTCCACAAGCCTGTTTTATTGAGAAGCTTATACTTTATTAAAGTAATATAGACATGTCCTGCCCCCAACTTTTTTTTTTTTTCTTTCCCAAATAATAACTGATAAGCTTTGGTCTTGAAAACATGTTCCCATGGTTTATATAGTGTATGTTTGAGAAGATATTAATTCTCAATCAGTGGTCTCTGTCGATTTTTTCAGTGGCACAGGCAATATAGTTCCCAAAATATGATGAATTTGTATTTTATGCATTTCCTTGCAGATTTTCTTTTTCGACTTTCACTTGATTCAGAGTATTTTTTGAACACACAGTGCCCTTATCAGCGAGATGATATATGCAATAACTACATTATTTTAAATCTCTCTAACTTAACAAGACCTCAGAGGCTGGGCTGACATTATCATGCTGATTACATTTCCTGCTGGTGGATTACTGTCAGGAATCAGTGATGAAAGTCTTGGTGGGACAGATAGAATCTACCTGTCAGTTCTGCTGTAATTAATGTAGAATTTGCACTAAAAAATCCAGACTCTCAGTGATGTGTTCAGTAACTCAGGCCAAGGTCTTGTTATCAATAATTCTTATCTTTGGAAGAAGCCCAGTTAATTTCTTCAGTAGTCCATAAATTACTGCAGAACTTACAAATCTCCTATAAAATCAATGCAAATAATTGTAAATTAATAGAGTTCTAAGCGCAAAGGAGCATGTAATAGTGTAGATGAGTCCTTGAATGAGCATGCCAGTTCTGGTGTCAGGGGTGGGAACTTCCAACTGTTTTATGTGACATCTTCAAGTGTAAACACATTTCTTTTCCTTCCCCCAACTGATTTAGCTCGCTACCATGGCAAGTAACATTTCCATTAGCCTCCCACCGTTAAATCGTGGAGTAACTATAATCACAAAAACATCCACCATGCAAGCAAACTAACAGAGCAGCAACTGTGGTCATAGCTTATCTCCATCTTACAGGCATTTTTTGTGAGTTCACCACAGTTGGTGCAGAAACAAATCCCTTTAAACCGAGTCTAATGAAGGAGAATAAAAATGGTTGGTTGCAATACAGATTAAGGGCTTATAGATATTCTTGAGTGAGCTTGCTAGAAAGAAAAATGTTGTGTTGTTTCCTTTATGTGCAGTACTTAGCAGCAAGGCAGTCTCTTGTGTGTCAGTGCCTAGACTGCTCAGGCTTGATGGGACAGAAGAGAAATAGTCTGATTTCAAGATACTCCAGATTTTACTTAAAATAAAATATATGTAGATGTTGACAGGTTTAGCTTTATTACCAGCAGCAGGACAGACAATCTTAAAATCAGAAGAACTTCCCTGTTTATTGCTTACACTCTTTTGGTTTTGGACTGAAACAGACTGCATTTTTATGTGTGAAATATCCGCCATTTTTTGTGATTCAGCTTTACTTTTAGATAGAATTAAAAAAGAAAAAAAAAATAGCTGTAACTGCATGGCATAATCAGGTTTTGCTTTTCTGCAACCCCAGTTTTGCAAAGCATGTAGACTTGAAGCTGAAATGACTCTAAGGCAAGGTTAACTTTTGCATTCAAGTTTTTCTGATCTGGGATTTCAAGGTGTCTTTATCTTCCTCTGAGGCTGAAGCCTAGAAACTTGGCAGAAAGCCATTCGTGCCAAGGGCTTATCTTGCAGCACAGCTTCTCTCTTCTGGATACAGCTATGACTGTTCATATTAGTGAGTCTAACATCAGCACCTTTACTACTTATGCACTGTGGATTTCGCTTGTGGGCTTTCCTAAAATAATAAGGTTGTGAATAGGATGATGACACAAGGTATCATAAAGAGGAGTCTGTATGTTAAATATATGTAGTAATAGAACATTTACAATGTCATATTTTGGATGAAGGATAGAGTCTTAATAAGCTTTGCAATGAACTACTAGAACTAAAGTGTGTAGAAAGTAGATGGCTTTTCTTTTTTGCTTTTGTTGATTTTAAAAGTGAAATATGGGATTTTTCTAACAGCACATCAGGTGATGTAACAGCAGGGTGACATGTAGGGAGGAAGCACAGCTCACTGTGCTGACCTGCCCAGAAGGAACAACAGCAGCAGCATTGTGAGACAATTCCTAATAATATCAGATGCCACCCAGTCATTCTGAGAGCCACACAACTTAAACATTTTGATAACTCTTTCCAGGACTGCTGCTTACATTTTAGTAACCCTTAATGCATATATATGTTTCTTATAAGCCAACTGCTGTTCTGGGTTTCCAGCTATCCTGTAGCAGTAAGATAGTGGTAGAAATAAGAGGTACCTTAGAAGCAGTATCAGACCTGTGGTCTAGGTTCCCAATCCTAGTTTGTCAAATGTATCATGAATGTGATTGGTTTTGTCCAATTTGAGCATTTGTTTAGGGCCTTAGCATTTGAATCCTTTCGTGCAGAGTCCTTTCCTGTCTCTTTGGATGAAAGGATACAGAAAAGCAATGTCTGAGCTATGAGTAATATGAAAACATTAAACAAAAAGCTGCAGGGAAATGTATTTCTTACAATGTTTTAGTTTATTTACCGATGATACAGATTTTAGAAAAAAAAGAGTTAATTAAGATCTTTACAGGGATTGACAAAGGGGGATTTCTGCTGTTGTGTCGCCTCCATTGTGTTTTTTTCTGGCCCCTGACCCATCTGCCCCTCTCCCCCTTGGGAGAGAGGAGCTGGGTAACAGGTGAAAAGGGCTCTACAGCTACACTGCATGAAACAGCCTTGTGCTAATTAGATGCTATCTTTGTCTCCATAATAACAGGAACATTTTTGCTATGTTAAGGAAAAAAAAACCCAAAAGGATGCACTTTAAATACATATTGGAAAGGTACAACTGCATGCAAACTATTTTAAATCTTCTGACAATTAGAAGTTTATTATATAGTCAGCTATACTCTGTAGGAAAATTCTTTGTTTGCCCTTACCAGGCTTTCAAATTTCTTATTTAAATGCACAACATCATGTTTTAAATTATTCAAACACTTCCTATGATGGCAAATTTAGAAAAGTTGTGTAGTTCAAAGGTGGTGTCAATTGTAAATGAGGGACTTGGTTCTTTTTCTCTCTTTTAAGTATCCTTACACATGAAGTATTTAATGTTGAAAGGTTGAAGAGTGGCGTACCCTCAAACTATCCATGCTTTGATAAAATATGCTAGTATTTAGAAAGGATTTGAATGTCTGTATACACACTTACAGTGAAGACAGTATGTTCAATTTTTTAAAATCTCATATCCCAGGAACTTTCAGATACTACCTCATTTCATATTTCACTGAATTAATTTTTATTATCGCAGTTTTTGCTTACAAAGTTAATGAATTATGGAGGACTTCTGATCTAACACCACTCCAATTATTAAGAACTATTTGAGCAGAAGGGATTAAATACTGTGCCAATTTTATAGTTGCTGGGTTTATAACAATGCATGAATTTAGTTTTATCTTGCTTTTGAGTAAGGTCACTGAAATCAATCCACCCATTCAGAAAGGGGGTGAAGCTTCCCTCAGGTGTGCAGTGACTGAATGACCCTTTGGCTGTTGCCTCAGGCAGAACAGTTTGTCCTGACACACCCCCCTGAGGGAGTGGGGGAGTGAGCTGTGGGTCTGGCCCCCCCCAGCCAGGGAATTGTCCAGAGCATCTCTGCTGAACAGGATTTGCTTGGCATATTGACAAAGATGTGTGTGATTAAATATTTATGCTGGTTGTAGTACATGCAGACTACTATAGTTTCTCATTCCCCTGAAAAAAAATTATTTTTTGGTGGGTGGGAGGGGAAAGAAGTAAAAGCTAAAATGTTGTAAAAGTAATTTTTCTCTCATAATTACTGGATCTGTAACACTGAGTTTCTGATAAATTATCTTAATCTTTT
>VWZU01013672.1:3349401-3395539 GCA_013397095.1 Sterrhoptilus dennistouni | reverse complement strand
TTTTTAGGTAAGTGGAAGCTTTCTCTTCATGACTTGGGGCCACATTTAATTGCTGTGGTAAGTGTTCATCATAAGAATATATGGATCAGCTGTGTGTAAATTAAAACCTTAAGCTGGTTTCACATGTGACAGTGAATGCTAGGAGGCTACATGTATATGTCCACATGCTGCTTCTCCTGCACAATTTATCAAGGTTTTTGAAGGTAGATGATGTTTCATTTGCAGACCTCCTCAGTTGTACAGCTTGCAGGTATCCTGCCTCATTTTTCCTCATGGAACTATGGTTTACCATTAGCTGTTTGTGTTTGGTCTTACAATACAAAAGCTTGTTAGCTGAAGTGGTTTACTTGTGTTTCTGTTTTGGCAACTTATCCTCCAAATTTCTTGTGTTTAGCTATAGAAATAACATTTAACATCCTTTAACATTATTCATGCTGCTTTCTAGCAGCACAGTTTGGATTGTTACTGGCTTGTGTTTATTGTGGTACATGGTTTTTAAACTGTACATTGCTTTATAAATTACACGTGTGCATGAAAAAGAATTTGAACACCTAGCCATGACTTGTTTCAGAGAAAAAATAATGTTTGAATTTACTTTAGTGCACTTACTATTCCTGATGTATCATAGCTGGGTGAAAGGAAACTATGGACTATTTTTTAGGAACTTGGACTTTAGATGGTAACGGGGAAATTTTCTGTTGAGGCCGTGCAAATTCCATAGGGGTTTTATTTTTGCCTAAGCAAGTGTGTGATGAAAGAGGCAGTGGACTGCAGGAATGACAAACTTCCTTTTGCATTTCTGACATTGTCCTGGGATTAGCAGTCCATGTGTCCTCCTCTCATTGAAAGGACTGTGAATTTGTTTGTTCTAGCATCATCTATTCAGTTGTGGCTTTGAAATTAAACTTTATGATTCTGCTTGAATTTTTGTTTCTTTTGGAGGGGTTTGGAGGTTTTGTGATTTTAAATCTTTATCCTGTCTGGGTTTTGTTTATATGTTGGATTAAATCATGCATTGCTTACAGCATTAGTATTTTAAGCATATCCATCATGTTTAGCCTATGCCAACAGCATTACTTATATTGATGGTATTTTTGGATGGAGATAAAGAAGGTTGCGCTAGTGCAGAGTAGTTCCTCAATAAAATTGCTGTTTTATTTTCAGTATATCATCATTTCAACCAAATGAATTCACTTTATTTGTGTTGTTGCTTTATCAAAAATACAACAATTGTGATACTTCCCTTATTTTTTTAAAAAAAGTGGTTACTAAGGGATGAAAGTGATGGAGATGTAATATATCCTGATTGAGAATGATCGTACAAAGGCTTGGCACAGTCCCTCTGCACCGGCATGGCTATTTTATGTGGAAAAAGCTCATTGTATAGTTACGTCTGTACTTGTAAAATTCGTATTTTATGGAAGGCATTTGTGAATTAGCTGGAGGATACCCAAGTGCACTTTTTCTTTTTATTCTGGGTTGGTTTGGTTTTTTTTGTTTTTCGGGGGTTTTTTGCTTGCTGAAGGGAAACATTTATTCAATACCATACACAGGTCAAAATTGGATATATTTTTTAATGGCTATAGCTTATTTAGGTTATTGCCGAAGGAATTCTGGGGTGAAAGAGAAGCTAGCACAACAGACAAAATCACAACCAATGTGTGATTATGTACATACATAAATATATGAACTGTTTATTTAAAGATGTTGTCCAATTAATCAAAATTCTTTCAGTGCTTAAAATAACTTAAACCCCACAGAAACCTTTCAGTAGTATAAGGTTAATAACAAGTTAATAGCATATGTTGTATTCAAATAATTTTTATAGGATTCAGTGACCTGATAAAGAATGTTGTTTACTTGTTAAAAAAATTGAATTTATAATGGAACAGTACTTCCCTGCTTCCAACGTCCTTTCCCCTCCTTCTTTTTTCACTCAATATTTGCTAAAATATTTGATGAGGCTTTAAAAAAAATGCAATCAACCCTTACCAATATAAATAATAATTTATGGCTTGGTGATATAGAGTAGAAAAATGTCAACTCTAAGAAGTAGAAAATGTCCAAAGGGAAGAACATTTGGTGTCAAAGTTGAATAAAAACCTCATGGGAATTTTCATGCCTTGTTACATTGGTTGAGCAGGGGGAAGGAAGCCATATGTGTGTGTAACATTATATACAAACTATCTGCTGAAGAGTTGCCAGGGGCCTATGCATAAAGGAAATTGTGCTTGAAAATGCAGTTATATCAGTGTCAACACTAGTTACATATTCTTTTTCAGCTTTTAAATTATATCTTCTTGTTGTGTAGGAAACTTAAAAATCAATTCCTGGCAGACAGATAATTTTTTCTTGAAACATAATAAAGACAGCAGATTTTCCTTTAAATGCCACATTGAAGTCTGTGCCCCATGCTGTTCACCAACTCTGTTATGGTTTTATTTTCTATTGAAGAAAAAGGACAAAAAAAGATCAGAAAATAGAAAAATGTAAAGGTGAAGGTCAGTTTTACTGCTTGCATAGGCTTTCTATGCTTGTGCTTTGAACCTTGTGAGAAGGACAGAGCACACAAATCCAGATGTTGTTTGAAGAGCTACCTCAAAGAAGGTTAGTCAGAGGAAATGACACAGTGTCAGGGCAGACCTGTGATTGTCATTTTTCATGACCTTATAGAGTTTGATATCCAACAGCTTGAGAGCTGTATCCCATTTTAAGCGTTAATGGTCTACTGGTATGTCTGTCTTTTCCTCTGCGTTTGTTTTGGGGGTGCTGGTCCTTGACACCTGAATTTGTTGGCAGAACTAGCTGCAGTTTACAATTTGTCATAGATTTGGGTTTGGTTTTTCTAATACCGCTTACCCACAGTGATCCTCATTTGTATTAGGCGTCGTTGTCCATGGAGCTTTCTTTATTTTGGCTGTGATATTCTTAATTTGCATTGTATTTCAACATTCAAGCAAAATATTAGAAAGTGAATTTGGAATTAGTGCAAATACTCAAACCTTTTCAATAATCTATTTCAACTCAGGTTGCTTTCAACCTGAAAAACTTTAGTAAAATAAAATAATGTTGTAAAATCTGGGAAGTTGGTCTTGAATCCTTTACACACAGCAAAAATTCAAGTTAGTCTGGATTTGCAGGCTTCCTTGGTAATGCTTATTTTAGGCTGTAAATGCTTCTAGTCTTACACTTCTTTATTCAACCACCTGTTACATTCTTCTTGTTCAAGTTAACTTTTGTTTTCAGAAAGGAAGTAAGTTTTTAAAAACCTTTAACTTACAGCTTCTATTACCATATTGTTTGCTATCCTGTAATTAGTAGCCACATCAAGGGCTGCAGCCAGGACACTAAAACACAGAAAGAAACTGCCATACCTTTTGCAGCTGCTCAAAGGAGAGGCTGAATGAAAAGTTATACAATCAAAAACTTGTAAACACAAAAAAATCATGTTCTGTAATAGCTTTCAAAAATAACTGTGCAAGTAAAAAATGTTGGGTTTGGTACTTACAGCAGTTGCTTTACACTTGTGTAGTCTTCTGTGCGTATGGGAGGAGAAAGCATTTCCGACCTGCTCCGTAGGATGCTTGAAGTAAATGTGACTTTGAGGCATGCCTGAAGTACTCTTAGGAGGATGAAGGCTGTCATGAAGTTTCTCCATCTGGCAAATGCGATAACTTTCATTTCAGAATTAATCCTGGACCTCTAGGGGTGGGGCGTGTTAGGTTTTTTTTAATGGTGATGTGCTGTTTTGGTTTTTCAATTAATATATTTCTCAAACTACTTTGTAAAAAAAAATTTAAAAAATTGCTAGACTATTTGTATATTTATTAACAAAACATATTTTCAAATTTTTTTGTTTCCAGAAAGTGCTCCATAAGCCTTTATCTTATAGAATAAATCAAAGTTTTTCAAGACGTTTCATGAACAAGAATGAGGCAAATAAGATCTTAATTTTCTGGCAGTACAAGGTGCAAAATAAAGTTCATCTTGTATTTTGGAACAGATGTGGAATTTGCAGTAACAGATTGTTTCTAATAAATTTACTTCTACTGCATTAATCTGTTTAATAACATTTAGCTTTGCTTGTCATTATTATGCTACCGAGATTTTTCTAACCTGGTTTATTTCCACAACAGGTTGGTTAAGATTAGGTCTCAAAGATGCTTCCACTAAGAAACATCCATTGTCTTTGACTGAACTGAACCATGAAAATAATAATCTAAACATTTTGAAATATTTTTGGGTTTGTGTGCATATATGTGTAAACATGTATGGAACAGAGCAGGTTTATAATACCAATCTGGCTTCGTAATTTGTTTCACTTTGTTGTTTTGACAGTCATAACTGCATTACTTTTCTGATTATGTACACAGACATTTTCTATTGCATTCATATCTCTTGTAGTCCATGGCTTCACCTTTACCTTACTCACTTTTGGTGGGATTAGTAAGGATTGCATTCCATAAAGCAAAAAGCACATTATTTGCATTAATTCAGAAGTCCAGTCCAGAGGGATTGTAGTCATAAGCTTATCATTGTACCGTTTAGTCTATTAAATTTCATTCAAAAGGCTTAATAATAACCCGGTTGGGAGAGTTGTTTTTTAATCTTGGGTTTCTTAATTTTGAAAGTGAGGGGTGAAGCTGTATGGAGGTAATCAGAATAATCTCATAAAATGCACACGATCCTCCATCGAGGTTTTCTTTCTTTATGCTGGAGTGAGCAGAACCACCATGGCAGCAATAATAGTGAGCTCCTGTGTGACAGGGTTTCTTTGACATTGCTGGTTTTACTTGGTCTGTGCAGTGTCCCTCGTGCAAACTCACTGTGTGGTGAGTTAGAGGTGACAAATTATCATGTTAAATTTGCCCTCTCAGATTTGACTGAGACCCTGTAGAGAGCACTTAGGTGTATGTGTACCTGCCCTTATTTATGCCAGTGAAAGCAGGATATTGGAACTAAGCATCTGCTGGTTTATGTGGTAATAGAGCACTTGGCTGGCCTTACACATCTCATGAAGCCTTGATCTTTTTGTGGGTTTGTTTTTGGGGTTTTTTTCTATCAGCTAGTGAGGACAAACTGAAAGGCAAATCATCTGGTGTTGTGCATGAATGTTGGATGTTTAAAAAGAACCATAGTGTTACTTATGGAGCAGAGTAACTCCAGAGTGCTTAATTGCTGCGAACATGAAAAAATTAAAAATCACAGTGTGGATTGCCACATAAGTTTTGATCTATGCATTTTATAACCATGATTTTTTTTTTTTTGGGGGGGGAATAAAGTTAAATTTGTGAACTGCAACTGAAATCCAACTCTTAATTATTTATGAAATATGGAACTAAAATATATTATTTGGCTATTATTATTTGAATGAGTGCTTTCCTAATTATATGAAATATCTGTTTTCTTCAAGATTTACCTGAGAGAAAACAGTAAAATGCTATGTTACAGTTTTTTTAGTAATAGTGGGGGGCTGTCATTTATTTTTGTTTTGATTGTATTTTTATTTTGTCATCTTTGAGGATTTCTCTCTGTGTTCTATATTCAGAACTTAACTTTTCTTTTATGGAAAAGAAATGGGAAGATAAGCCTTCCCATTGTTGTTACATATCTGTAACAACGCCAGAGTGAAGTGACAGCAGACGTGTTGTCAACAAATTGTTTTAACCTTTATTTAAAAATGTAATTAAGAAATGAGAAGATTACCTTAAAATAAAATCATGGGGGAGAGTCTTATGCATGGCAAAATCTGCTTTTTCATTACTGCACACTTTCAGCACTCATTTACATTGTTATTTCCCTAAGTCCCTGCAACTGTTAAATTATGCAAATCAAGTTACCATAATATTCAGTGCCAAAATGTTTTATTTAATAGCAGTCATTAATTTATTTCTCTAATCGAATCCACTAGGAAATCATTTTAAATGTATCATTTTGCTTATATAGGTCCCAGTTCAGCAGAAAGAAAACCTATTGGGTCTTACAATCATGGGAGCTTTTTAACACATGCATGACAATTCAGCAGTGATGCCTCCCATTTTCCCTCCCATTTACCCAGTAATTTTGCATAATGGAAAAATCAAACAACATGATAAATGTGACATGACCAGTTGTTTTATAATGCAAAGAATAACTATATTGTTAATTCTCTTGCTCAAAGTGAAGCAATGTAAGAAGGAGAAGAGTTGAATCTGACCTGAGAGAACTAGGGTAGCCCCTCTGAGAGATGGTGAAGGCAATGCTAATGAGATTGAAAAAGGAAAAAAAGGAGAAATTCTTGTACAGCTCCAGGTGTCTTGTTCATGTGATATTTAGAATAGAATACAAGAATATCTTGAATGCAAATGCTGCACTGAGTTAAGTTGAAGTAGTTTCTGGATCTCCCCAGGAAAGTGATATTTTTCAGTCTTAGCTAAAGGGAGGCAGAAGAATTTTCTGTTGATTCATCCTTCTGTGAAGTGTATTTCAAGTGTGCTGTTTGGAGGAGGGAGATTAAGGGACATGATTTAGTTCACTGCAATCACAAGAAAAATCATTATGGAGTTAGAGCTGCCCTAGGTTTTTGAGAGGGTTAAGCATAATTTAAATGTTCTGTGATATGATCTGAAAAAACTGTATGAGTAACATATACAGAATTTTTTTGGTGAGAGGAAGCTATTGCATTTAAATCCTGAACTTTAGGCATAAAATACAAGGATTTATATGCACATATTTACAAGCAAAACTTGGATATCGACAGATATTCTTTAACTTAACTTTAAACCTTTGCACCCCCACCTTCATTCCAATACCCTTATGGAGCTGTGACAGGAAATTAAATTCAGTGCAGGGTTTGAGAGTGCAATCATCTCTTCTTCTGTATCTGACACATTTTTTACCTTGTCCTGTTGTAGGGAAGTTCTGGCAACTCGTTTGAAATTGCAAGTGAAATATTTTTGCAGAGACAACTAAGGTTACCTTTGCACCATTTAAAAGCCACGGGAAGCAGAATATCCTGTTGTCTTTGAGAACATGCAAATGAGATTCTTGTCTAATTGAAAAATAGGACAGTTCTGGGTTAATTGCTGGAAAAGACCAATTATCCAAATACCTTCAGCAAAAGAAACAGCACAACCCCTCTGCTATCTTTCTTCAAAGAAATTATCATCTTTAATCTGTAGCACATTCACCAGGAGACTACATGACTCTTATTATTCACTTTTGTGAATAACTGGTGAGATCGTTTCCCGCCTGCCTTATTTGCCATTTGAAATTAATTGTAGCAGTAGTTCTGTTGTCAGTGCCTTGCCTGTGAATGCCCCTCCTAGTGACCAGCTGCAGATCCTTAAGCACATGAAGTGATGGGAAATAGTAGGAGGTAGAGGGCCATCACCATTTTCCCATCTTCCATCTATGCAATTTAATCCAGCCCTAAACAGGTTGATTCCTTCCACATCCATTCTTCCTTCTCTGCTTTACCTCTAGACGTGTTGCTATAGGAAGCAGAGGAATTAAAGGAGTGGATAACCTGATCCCCTTTCTTGTGTGCTAAAGGGCAAAACAAGGCAGCCCTGGACTCCTCATGCTTCTCTCCCACTTCCCAGCAGTTGGGCTTCAGATAGATGTGGCACAGAGGAGGAACATTCCTGGCTTTAATCTTAAAAGCATTCTGTAAATGTTCATAGGCTTCTTTGTATAATATGTTTTTCATGCAACCCCAATATAAATGACATGATGGGGTGTATGCATCTTTTTGCCTAGTAAATGGTGTTTACCTCAGGTAACTTTGTCTCTTTATATGTAAATTATCAGGACTTAAAATACATTAGAAGAATAAGTAGGTCTTTGGGGCAAATCTGCTTATATTTTGTTGGTTTGAAAACTAAGAATTTCATCACTCTGAGTGCTTACTTTCATGCTCAGGACAGGTTTTTTAATAATGATTTTTGAAGTCAAAATCAAAATCTAAACAAGAATGGCACATGGAAAAAATATATTAACATTAGCCAAAGCAATGCAAATTAATTTTGACTATTCTCCCCATATATATATAGATATTGTGTTGGGGCAGAATTAAGCATTCCATGTATTTTAAAATAAAACAATAAATAAAAGTAAAAAGCAAAATTGGGAACTATCTCTTTTCTTTCTCTGCCTCTTAACTTTGTTCTCAAATACTTTCCTGTCTGTGATTGTGTATTTCTTCATTCCCAAGATATAAAGCTCTCTGCTGAATCTCAGTGACAGGAAAGAATCTCAGCAGGTTTATTCTTTAGTGATCTGACCTTTTCCTCTGTCAACTTGTTTACTTAGAAACAGTTCTGCATCTTTGATTCAACTTGCAGTTTACTGAAAAGCAAGAAGCAAAACTTTTCACTTTGCCTCTCTACTTCTGTGCTCTTTAATTCCTGTTGCAGAATAATAGTTTGGAAGAACAAAAGGAGAGTTTTTTCCTTGGTTTGTCTGTTGTTTTCTTTTTCCCTGGAGCACAGGGTCTCAGGCTTGAAATTTTGTCAACACTTTTTGTCTGTCTTGAAATGATGTTTGCCTTGATCCAATATGAATTGGATCAAATGGAGGTAACCAGCTGCTAATGCCTCAGTTCCTGTCACTTCTGCGTGGAGATAAAATGCAGTAGGTAGAGTCTTAGCTCATCAGTCCTAGACTTTTTCCATTTCCCTGGCTGAATTTCTTGGGAGTGATCTAGACATACTTTTACAAACTCACCGATGCTGAGAGTAGCCAACTGTGAGAGAAGCATGTCTGTGGGCATGAGGTATGAGGGGAGTCTCTGTCCACAGTGACCAAACCTGTCTTAATTAAACTGCCCCTACCTAATCTGCCTGCCTCTAGCACTTCATGTAGGCATACATGATTTCCTGTTGGTTTTGCGGGTCATGGACAACCATGTCTAGTTTTTGGAGTTTTGTAATCATAATACAGGTAAAGTCTGAACTCATACATTCAAGTGGATTTTTTTTTTAAATCAAACGTACCTTCCCTTAGCTGAAGACTGTCCAAAGCTCAGAAAGCACTGCTTTTATTACAATGTTTATTCTTGTCATGTATCACAGCATGTCCTATAAAACAATCCAGAATTATCCTGCCCTCCTTCTGCTGGTTTTACTGATGAGAATTTTTTTTTTTTTTTAATAATATGACATGGACTTAGAACATCTTTAAAGAGGGAAGTGTTTGCTTAAACTAATTGCCACTTTGGTAATCATTTCTAGTTGTTCCTAGGCTTCTCCTCCCCCAGATTTCCCTCCAAAAGAACCTCTTTGCTCAAGGCTTGGGAGAATGTTTGAGGACCTTTCCATTGCCTGCAAGTGCTGAGCTCTCTGAGGGTATCCAGGGTGACAAGGTGGGCTTCTCTACCAGCACACAGTGAAGACATCTGGAAGTAAGGCTTTTTTTCCAGAAGTTCAGATATTCCCTGCCTTTTGCTGCCCCTCTTAACAATTAGCCTTAGCTACAAGTAATGTGTCAGATACTCATTAAAGCCCAGATGCTTCAATTTGTCTGTATGACCAACTTCTTTAGGTTTCAGACAACTCTCAAAAATCTTGTGGAAAACATAAGTGACTTCTCAATCATCTACACCCAGTTTGTACTCAGCTTCATTTCTCTGATAGCCATCAGCTGCACACTCTTCCATATAAAATTGGATAGGGGAATTTAAAGCGTATTTGCAGATTAGTTGTTTCTTTGTTGTTTCCATCAAGAAGGCAGTGCCTAAGAGATTTCTTTTTGTTCTGATGTTTGTTTGTTGGTGTTTTTTTTTTTGTTTTTTTTTTTGTTTTTTTTTTTTTTTTTCCCCCCCAAGCATGTGGTGTGAATCACCTGAAACTGTGGAAATGAAACATACTGGTATTTTTTTCCTTACGACTTCTACTGTTTTGTATTGTTGCATTTTTCTTCATCATCAGAGGGGTTTGTGTACTTAGTTCTGAGTTTATTTTTACCAAGATATGATTACTTTGTATGGAAGAAGTAGTAAATTACTTAAGTAACCCTGCTTAGCTGCAAAGACTGTTGTTCAGAGTGCACAAAGGATAAATGTTAGCAATGTTTAGTACTCTTTAATTACACTAGTTTCAAGTGTCATTTAAAGCCGTTGGTACCTGGCAATAGTTATTGGAGCAAGCCACATGAAATTTTAAAGTGGTTTATAATTTCTCCATTTCATCAGGTACATAATTAAATTGATATTATTCAAAGACATCTATGTAAATTAAATGTATTCTATATTTCTTTCACCTGAAAGAACTAAACTGCAAATTCATAAGAATTTTTTGTAAGAATAGATGGATTTTTTTTTTAACTTGGCAAGACAATAGTTTGAAAAGAGTGCTGACCAAAAAAGTTCTGAGATATCTAACTAACCTAATTCTGACCGAGTTACAGATAGTGCTGGTACAGCTTATTTGCACTGTCAGGCAGAAGTTTCATCTGTTAGATATCTGTTTTTCTTGGTCATATGACTTAGAATAAGTGTTGCTTGAAGCTATACTGCCCCTTTTGGTTTCAGTGAAGATTTAGTCATGAAAATGCTTTTCGTGAATGTCTTTGCTAGATGAGGCTGAAGCCTGATTACTGAACTAATTTTTGCATGCCACAGAACTGTACTCAAAAAGAGGTGGGAAAACTTGTATATTTGTAGGATTCAAGGTCCAGCTTTTCTTACTGACAAATTATTCTTGTTTGTTTTCAAGTTTTAATTTTTAATCAATGCTAGGTCTGTGTTTTTAACAGAGTCAAACCATGTAGAGTTATGGAAGTTGTTAATGTGTCTTTGAATGTTAACCAACAATGTGTTCTTAAAGTAATCGAACACCATTGAGATAATGTCGTATAAGTGAAATATATGTGCTTTGTAATTATATAACAAATTTGATTGAAGAAGGGATAGAAGTCCTAATTCTATTTTAGCAGCTTGCATAAGATTGCCAACCATGCAAGATAGCAGAGCCCTTTTGATGCTGAATGTGAAGAAATGAATTATATTGATAAACAGTAATAAATAAAATGAAGAGGCTAGAAAGTATATAATGATAGGGCTTTTGAATATTACTTCGTTTGGCTTCATAGGAATTCTAGAAACTGCTTGGCAGGTTTATAAACTTTATAAATTGAGGAAAATGGCTATGACCAACAGAAATGCAATAATAGCTAGAATTTACATGTTTAATTGTGTAGCAGCAGTATAAAATCCTTTCAGCTTGTCTCGTACCTAACAAGAAAGAATGATGCCTGTTTGCTGAGATCTTTCCTGTTCTATGTTATAGCATTGTAAATCCCTCAGACTTTTATTGTTCTTTTCTACTAAACTTTTTCAAATTAAGGCCAAACATTGAAAACAGCACAGCATTTGGTAATTAAGCTTATGTTACATAATGTACTCAAAACCATGGTTTCTTTCCTGATTCAAAGATGTTGGTCTTTAGTTGACTACATGATTGCTTATAATACACATCATTAAAAAACTGGTAACAATACTCACCTTTGTTAAATGTATTTGCTCAGCAGATGTGTATCTCTGAAAATGAAGTTAAATTCATACTTCACTCAGAAATCTAAGAAAGTTATCTTTGGTATACCATAGTCCTGAAAATTGAAGTGATAGCTGAATTAAACTGCTCTGTCAGGCATATTTTTATATTTCTCACATAGAAATGCATTGCACATCTAGAAAGCCAATGGGATGTGTTGCTAATTATTGTTTTAAAAAAGATTCATCTGTCATCCACATAGATGACATTTCATTTAAGTGTGATGAATGCATATTTCTGTAAGAAGTGGAACATCCTGTTTGTATTGCATTCATCTTGGCAATTGCTGTAGTCCTCTCTTATAAGAACCAGGTTTTTTTGCAGATAAACATTTTACCAAAGTGCAGTGCTTAAGGAAATCACAGGTACTTGATGCTCTAGTGATCCACAAGAGAACCTAAGAGTATGTTCCACAGTGCAGAATTGTACCCAGAAGCAGCAGTAGATCCTAACAACCACATGGATGATTTCTCAGGTTGGATTAGTGGCCACAGCAGCAGGATCTCAGTTCTCACACACTTTGCTGTGTTGGTGTACCTCCAACTTTTTGTTGGGATCTGTGTGTTGATGAAGTGGAAGACCTTTGGAATTATTTTGCCTCTGGTGTTGGCCATGGTGGCAGCTCTAGTATTAAATACCTGGTGATATCTTTTGGTGATATCTTGAAAACATTTGTATTACTGTGTAACATGAGCTTTCCTATCAGCTATTCATTATCCTCAAAAGGAAAGGAGTAGGTCATATAACAGCAGGCCAGGTTGTTCTCACACTTTCTCCCTTTGGACCAAGGAAAGTTGAGAGGTGTAGATCTTGAAACAGCAGAATTTGTGATACCAAAGAAAAATTGAATGGAAATACCGAGTTGTTTTCTACTTAAAACTCTGTTTGCAGTTTGGTTTATTGGTTATCTCTCAATTAGCTTGCTAAAAAAAAAAAAAAAAGTGGGCAGATTATTTCTAGAGCTTAAATTTGTTTTCTAATTTCTTCGACTGGGCTCTTATTTTTCTGTGCATTTTTTAATAAGGTATGATTGGTATGTTAAAGTACATTTAATGTGTTGTTTTGCTTGTTTAAAGCAATAATGCACTGACTATCCCTAAAATGCAAACCTTCACTTTTTAAGCACTCTCTCTGATTAACCTACCTGCCTTCATAATTAGAATAATCACATAATGTAATTTTTAATAAAGTGAAGCTACAAGGGATGACATAAGATCTATAACAGAATAATCTGGTTTGGTGCTGATAATTTGTCAAATTGTGACATGATTTGCAAATACAGAAAATTGTTGTAAATGCGTAGAAATAATTTGTTGTTTGAAAGCAAGGACATGTTTTCAGTGCACGCAGTTGTTTGATCATGGGAAAAGAACAGAATATTTTTGGAAGATCAAATGAGCTAATGTACAGGGTAGATTTTATAGTTCACCTACTGTCTGAGCTTTTTCTTCTAAAATTCCTCCTACACCTGTAGCTTCAGCTCCGGGGGTTTTCAGTTTATCAGAATTTTGTTCTGTGTAACAGTCAATGAAGTGACTGCACAGTCAGTCATCATGTCATCAGTGGGAGAATCTGTCTGTGATACCAGAACAGCCACCATACTGGAATTCTTTGAAGGATGGTCAAATCTCTACTTTTAAAAACATACAGTGAAGATCTTTCAGTAATTATCACATACATAAGAACCTGATCTTAAGGGTTATTTCACATTTCAGCTTGATGTAGTTTGGAATATTAAACTTGAACAGTGTCACAGGCACTCTTCCCTATGTCCAGATAACTGGCTACTCTGCATAGAGCAGATCAGTGGCCCACTCTCAAGAATAATTTCTTAAAGTGTACATGCATTTGTATAAAGGCTTGGTAGCTTAACAAGTACCAGGTAAAATTTAACAAAGAAAAAAAAACCCAACCAAACAAAAGAAATAGAATCAAGTCCCCTTCAGTTTTTATCAGTTGTTGTACATGCTGAGTAGTTTAGAAATTCCCTCACTTAATCATCAGAGAATAATATGATCTTTCAGCATTCTAGTATGTTGTCTCCTGGGGGAAGAAGAAAATATTTTTGAATTTAAAGCAAATAGTGGTAAAGTCAAGGATGTATTTCAGATGTATTTCTGTTCCAGTTGGCATTTTAAACAGCAGGCTCCTGATTTGTGGCATTTGGCTCAGGTAGGGGAGGGGGATTCCTTTCGGAAGGGCAGAGGAGATATTCCCACACATACTCCAACAGCACCAGCAGAGCTGCCCTTCAGTGACCCTGCCGTTTGTCCTGACCTTTGCAGGACGCCTTCCTCAAAGCAAAGGCATCCTGAGAGAGCCTCAGCTCCTTCTGTTCTCTGGCCTGTCTTAAACCCTGCAAACACTTGTATGCTTACCTGAATCTGGAGAGGAGCTTTGTGCCAACTACTCAACATGAATGGAGTGTGTGGCTTCTTCAGTTAATGCTTCCCAGTTTTATTCTGAGTTGTTATCAAGGCTGGTATGGTGGCTGGAGAAAAGGAATATAGGAGTTTGCTGTGTTCTCCAGTTATCAGTCCATGTAGCCTGTTGATAAAATGAGTTGCCAGTTCAGCCACATCACCACCATATTTGTTCATAGTCTTCTGTTTGAACTCTGGATTCTTTGTATTTCACTACAATTTATACTGTTATCATTACATGTAGCATCTGTTTCCTCATCAATCGAAATGAAAAGCAAAAGCATCTCTGCCTTTTTTTAAGTGGCTTGCAGCTGAGCCAGGTGCAAGACTAAAACTTTCAAGCTGAACCCTTAACATCTGCATTTCAAACCATTATTACTTTCTCTCCATTTTGCTCTGCACAGGTCTGCTCCTTCAAAATTGCTGTTATCCTGTGTTTCAAACACATGATCAGATCACCCCAAAATCATGGCTGACTCTCTTACAGACATAGTCTGTCTACTTCCTTGAGAGCAGGAAACATTCATTGTTCTTTCAAGGCTTTTTTCGGTTGTGGAAGAGGGTGATGAAGGTTCTGGTAAAATATGGACCGAATTAGATTCAGAAGTCTGAGGAAATACAATACTCTAGGACTCACTCTATAATAATTAAGTTTTCTTAAGTTGCATGCTGCAGGAAACTTGATTCCTTTCTGCATTTCCTATATTGGGTTTTGTCATTGCATGTAGCTGTTTTTTTATTTTTAAACTTGTGTGGCATGTCTTAAACTGTATGCAAAATATGATATGGAGATTATACCGATGGCATTTCTAAACATAGCATTTCTGGGTTCCTTTCCCTACTTTGATGTCAGGGTTTTGACAATTGCCCTTTACCCGTGTGCCTACATGCCGCACTTTGAAGCCCAGCTTATGTGCCACGTTCTATCTTTAAAGCTATATTATTTTTCCTTTGACATTTTTTATCCCTTTGACTCTCAAATGATTTTGTGTTTTTCTGCTGATTTTCTGTTACTCTGTTTTTCATACTAACAGAAACAAATCCACTCAGATTCAGTACATAGGTGAGGGTTTTTTTTTTCTGTAGTTTTCCAGCTTTCCTGTTGTTCACGAGGTGTTCAGAGACATGCTGCACTTTACAGACAGACTCTGGTCTAGCATTACACTCTGTAATAATTTGTAATCAAAATGGCCTCAGATGATTTAACAAGCAACACAGAATTCAATTGCTAAGTATAGCTGGTATGGAGGCAGAGCTGATTTAGATCCTACTCTTAGGTCTTAAGGCATAAATCTACTGGTGCTAAGGTGGTAATGTGGAGACAACTGTTTGTTATCTGAGCCTGGCGTTACAGAAGCCTAAATTAAGTTAGTGCTAAAGTCTTCACATGTAACAAAAACTGCTACCCATAAGGAGAGCACAGAGAGACATAAAATCAGCTCTGCCTGTCGAAAGTGAATTCACAGATGCATCTCAAGAGGATGGGCAGCATATTTGTAAAGTTCTGTTCCTGATGGTTTCCTTGTTCTGAAACAATGGGATTGTTGGTTTTTACTTGGAAAGGTTAAGATAGAGGAAATAGTATTTTTCCATGGAAGAAGAAAATAATTCCTGTTAAAAATTCCAAGGCTATGATTGGGTTTTGTGGTGCAGAATGATTAAGAGAAATATTCTTGCAGTCTGTGGTTGAAGAGGTTGCATATGATTTTTACTCCTGAAAGCATCTGTAATAAGCCTCATTCATTATATTTCTCCACCACTATCTCTGGATTTAACTTTAGGAATTCAAAATTTAACAATGATTTTAGTGGTGATTTGGAACAATTGACTTGCAACAATTTCAGACATCTTAAATGTGTTTCTAAAACAGGTTAACATGTTGTTCTATTGATGTGTTAATGAAGCTCTTAATTACATAATGGTGCACTATGACAATATTGTATGATGTGACATCTTCCCCAAACCGTTCATGAGAAGTTATGTGTTTGAAAAAAAGAGTAGGGGGAAAGTTGCAGGTGGAAAGTTCATTACCACTAAGATGGCCATAATGCATTATTTAAAATCAAATGCATTTTGGTTTCGTGTGAAGAGATTAGTTTCAGCTTCAGATTATTTTCATTTTGTAGCCTAATTATGAAATGGAATTTTTTGTTTGTTCATATTTATTTGTTTATTTATTGGCTTTTTCATTCCCTTGCAGTAAATTTGTCTGCAATTTAATAGGTTTTCTTTTTTTTTTCCTTTAAGTTTTTAGGAAGTGGAGGTTAGTAGTGCTTCCTATAGAAATGTCCAGGTAACAAATTTAGTACCCTCTTGCTGGACAGCAGGGAAAAGAAAATACTTCCTTGGGAGCATTAAATTTGCCTAGGAAGACTGTCTTATCAATTGAAGGGAATTTATTATTATAAAAATCAAAAGGTATTCAATCTTTTTGGTGATAAATTGGCTTGTTGCAGTCAGACAACGTTTCTTCCAAAGACGAGGGCATGGATAAGCTATTTAAATTGAAAGGTGTAACAGACAAAGGGAATGTGAATTTCTAATTGTGTGGCTGCCAAGCCAGTTATGGGAGGGGGGTTTTAACTTGAGTAATCTGAAGGTGAATTATTCAGAGAAGGGAAACGAAGCTGGTGAAGGGTCTGGAGTGCACATTCTGTGAGGAGAAGCTGAGGGAGCTGCAGTTGTTTAGTTTGAAAAAGAGGAAGCTCCAGGGTGACTTTACCACTCTCTGCAACCACCTGAAAGGAGGGTGTAGCTAGGTGGGAGTCAGTCTCTTCTCCGTGGAAACCAATGACAGGACGAGAGGACACAGTTTTAAACTGCAGCAAGAGAGCTTTGGGTTGGATATTAGGAAGAATTTATTCACAGAAAGGGTTATTAGCCATTGGAATGGGCTGCCTGGGGAGGTGATAGGGTCACTGTCCTAGGAGGTGTTAAAGGGAAAGCTGGATGTGGAGTGCCATGGTCTGGTCAACACGGTTGTATTAGGTCATAGTTTGGACTCGATTATTTCAGAGGTCTTTTCCAAAGTATTAAATTCTGGGATTCTGTGATCTTAGGGAATACATGAGTGAGTTAAGCCAGAGTCAGAAGCTACTGATGCTGTTGTTTCATGTGTGGGGGCAAAGATAGAAGTTTGAGTGTCAGGAGTGAATCACTGCTAAGTGATGTAACTGTGCCTGGGCAATAATATGATACTTACTGGTGAATAAAATTAGAGTGAAGTGGTAACAGAGGATTGTGGTTTAAGTGCTCTGTTATGCTGGTCCTTAACTGCCCTTTTAATTTTTTAAAAATCTTTCCTAAGTTATTTCTGTCTGCACAATGTAATGGTGGGAGCGTTGGTGTGGAAAGACACAGCTGCCCTCTGAAGCTGTTTACAAATACTGCAGTCTCAGTAGGTGCTCTGTACACTTCTGAAACAAATACATCCTAACAGGTGGTACAAGCATTGGCTATCCCAGAAGGAAAATATTCTGTTAAATAAGATAATAGCATATCTGTGTAGCACCTTTGATTCTGTAATTACATACTAAGGTTGTGGACTACAAGTATTTAACCCACCTCCAGTTACAATTTGACAACACTGCTATATAAGCTTAGAGTTATAAGAGGATAATTTCAGGCTTCGAAGCTCCCAGCATAGATGTGTCCAAAAGTCCATTCTGCACTCTGAACTCTCTGTGGTTTTCAATTACTACACACAAAGGTCATGATTTTCAACCCTATTGTTCTGCTCTCCACTTGCTTTTCTAGCCTCTGATTTATTATAGCAGAGAGTGAGATAAGAGCCAGTAAGTTAAAAAGGTGTGTGTTTTAGTGGGGTATGTGAGCAAAGGCTACAAATGCTTTTAGTAAAACAGAATGCTCTCCTGGTAACTGCTTTTCTGAGGTTTATTAGTTCACCTGCCTTCAAATGAGCCCTGCAGGTGCTTTGTCAAATGGATTGAGAGATTGCCTAGTAAATTCCTCAGCTTCTTGTAGATACTTCCGTGCCTTTTGTAGATGATTTGTAACTTCCTATGCCAAGGTGTCTTTCTAAATCATGCCAGAGACCCCTGTGCCTTCCAAAAGCCACAGCGTGATTTGGATGAGGAAATGGATAAAAGCTGAAGGAAAATACTGACAAAAAAAAGTGTTAATAGAAAATTAAGGTGTTGAAATTTTAAATGTGTATTGAGGAAAGAGATGTCTTTTACCCTTGCTAGTTTCTCCCACTCATGCCAATATGTGCTGTTTGCTCATGGAGCAAGCAAGGCCAGTTATCTCTTCTGCCAAGTGCCAAGGTCCTAATTTGAATCTCCTCTTCATAAATCTCATTTCTCTTGTGGATTCTCCCTGAACTACTACTGATCACCGAAGTGATACATCAGATACTTGAGTTTGGCTCATCCCAATGCTACTTCTGCCTTGAAAAATAAGTTTAAACTTGACATAGGGACTTAAATAATTCACAGCTCCTCTTGACATGATAATATATTTGATCTCTCCCAATAGTTGGAGAAGAGATGACAGCTGTAGGTGTTTCTGATGCATTAACAAAGTGGGGAAGATCGTGCTTAGAAAAACTAAATAAACCATTACTTATACAATAATCAGTTTCGTTTCACCCTGGATATACTTTGAAATCATTTAGTTATCTTGTATGCAGCTCTGAGATAGGCAAGTAATGTTTTTACAGAGGGAAGAAGTAGGGAACATAGCATAACATTAAGTGCTCAATTTGAGCAGCTGGAAATTCCAACGCTCAGTTTCAGGAGCTGAAATTCTGGAGTCCCTCATTTCGATCTCTTCCTTGTTTAAAATCATGTTTTTGGTTTTCTGTGAGATCATGCAGGTCAAAATTCAGGGCAGGAGATACTTAAAAGTTGTGTAGGTATGGCACTTAGGGACATCAATTAGTGGTGGACTTGGCAGTGCTGGTCTGATGATTGGACTCAATGCTTTTACTAAAAGTCTTTTCCAATCTAAAGAATTCTTTGATTTAATCCATTCTGGAAATGTTTCTTTCTCTATGTAAACCGCATATGTACATGTACGTACATATCTGTGTCTTAAGGGTGGGAATAGCACTGCTATTACTTACTATGTTAATTGCTTCATAGATATTCTTACAATTTCTTCTGAATTGATTACTGTCAAAGCTGAGCTCCACATTTTAAGATTGATCTAATCAATTATATTCATAATTAATACCATTAGAAGGCTAAAGATACTGATTTGTTTTTTTATTCCTAGCAGAAAAAAGGGTTTACAAAAAAGAATTTTCAAGTTTTAGACATGTTTTTGCAAATTGTTTTGGTACTTGGGGTCCTGATTTCATAAAACATATTCTGAAATGTTTCTGAAGTCAAAATGAGAAGATAGATTATTTCTAAAGGAACACAGAAGCAGGTTTTCTAAAATCTTTGCTTATTTTGTTATTGAGAATGTTTAATTGAGGACATGTTTTTTTTCCTTTCTACATAAATGGGTGGAGTGGCAGGGGTACTTTCTGATTCCTTCCTAGAGCTCCTAGGCTGTACTCTGGCTGGACCTAAGCAATTTCCTTTTTACATGTGTAACATTTTAGCACCTAGTAATTTCAGAAAAATTAGGAGGGTTGAGCAATACTTTACCTGCACTTACTCTTCCCTGTTGGTACAAGAGGACAATTTTTTATTCAGATGTGTTTTCCTCTGTGTTATGCAACTTGGGGATGAGTTTTCTATTTGCTCTACCATTTCTCCTGTTTCTTTTGGACCTTAAAACTTAGTCAGTGGCTAAAAAGTGCTAATATGCAAAAGTTCCTTGCTTGCAAAAATGTTGGTGTCATCTCTTAAAATTCCTGATGGAAAGAAATTAAGCTTGTTAAATTTTTAGAAATGTTATTTTACCTGCTGGAAAGGTTGTAGTGCTTTAGATGATGTAAGTGATAAATGCAGTCCTGGGAGACCTACAGGTTGTCAATAACCTTTGACTGGCTGTGGCAGCGCATAAAGTCTTAATAACTGACTTGTGACAGAGACAACTTGTAGTCCACTGTAGCGGTAGTGAGTGAGGGCTGTTATAGAATGATGGATATTTGGAGGCTTGTAACAAAATGAGGTGGCTCTTTTGGGCTAGACTGGAGTTGGCTATAGTAGAACGTACCCATAACTCTGTATCTTCTTTTATTGGTAAATTCACAACTTGGCCAAGGTTGATGTAAATTCTCTTTGTGTTAAGACCATAAATAGGGACATACTTCATTCGTTGGTCGAACAAAATGTTTTAAAATGTTTTAGGTTTTATTTTGTTTCAAATCAGAAGTACAAAATAACTGATACAGATACGAGTTACAGGAAAAGATTTTAATAAATAGATATAGACATCTGACTTAAACAGCATTCATTACTAAAAGACAGGCCTTTCATATTAAAATTTCTAGTTATTGACAGGATCATGTATTTAATTTTCTGAGTGTCAGGAAAATCCCTAATGTAATTTAATTTAAAAGAGAACTTTCGAATAACACTGCAGACCAAATGTAGAACTAGTGCTAATAAAAGAGCTCTACTTCTTTCATTATATGCATGTGCATATATACTTCCAATATGCTTTCTATTTTCTCTTATGCAGTGTTTGCAAAGGAGTGGGCACTTTCTGATGATACTTACCACACAGTGAGATACCTGGGCTTGGAGGCTGCCTTAGATTACCTTTTATTTTCCTTCTCTTGTGTGAACTAAGAAGACTGTCTTTCTTTGCACAGGAGAGGAAAAAAAAATGTTCAGTATTACGGTTTATCAGTGTTGTCATTTCTACAAGCTTGAGAGGTGATAAAATTTAACAAGACTAGTGTCTTTTTGTGTGAAGCATTTGTTAAGGAAATGAAGACAAGAAAAACATGGAGTCATAATTTTAAAAAGATATATGGTGGAGTACCGCTTACCTTTCTTGATGATCTTCTTCAGCACTCTAACAGTGAAAATCTGAAAGCAATTGTCACTGTGTAATTCAACATATAATTTTAGAGAGAAATTTCTAAATATTCTGAAAAATCTAAGCTTCTTTTACAAATACTAACTAAAACTATTTCCCATTAAATAAATTGTTTTCTGGTGAGTACTTTTATGCATTTTACTTATTTTTTTTATTATCCTTTTGTTTTTTAACTCTGATGTGGGAGCTGTTTCTTCTTTTGCAGAGGGAAGAATGTCTTCTGTTAAGTCATTCAGGTTACTGGAAGTGTTTAGAAATAAGAGTTTGAGCCAAAAACAGGGTTGATTTTTCAGAGTGGCCATGAGGCAGAGGATCCAGGAGCTGTGTGGGCATGGCCAAGATATTTCACTATTTGATACCATTTTATGTCACAGCCAGGGTGAGGGACAGGTATTCTTGTTTCCCAGAATGAATGGGGTGGGGTTTTTTTTCTGGGGGAGAAAGTGGTAAAGGGGATGGTGGTAATGCTGGTTCTGAACAGAATGTTTGTCCGCCAGTGGTTTTCACTGTCTCAGGCTTGGGGGAAAAACATAGGGTCTGGGGACCATTTTGTTCTTTGTCCCAGGGGCTGCACAGCACTGGGTGAGTTGGGCAGTGATCATTTTTGTACATAAATTATCCTCTTTTTTGTGTACTTTATCATTAATATTGTTGCTGTTACTGTTTGATTTTTGTAGTCTCACTGCTGTTTCCAAAAATTGTTCTTATATCAACCCAGGATCTCTGCCTTTTGTCTCTCTCTGACCAAAAAAGATGGGAAGTGGAGTGGAGAGGCTTGTAGTCTTTCCTTTTTGTGGGAACACTAATACCATTCAGAAGCCACAACACAGAATAAAATCCATTTGCATTCATTTAAAATGAATATATCAAACAAACCAAAGCAAACTCATTTGTGTTGGCATTTGTCTTGACAAATCTGTATGCATTAAGTGCAGTACCTTCAAACTATGCTTTACTAATGAGTTAAACAAATTTTCATTTCTACTCTGAATTTTTAGTGTCTAGTTTTCTTTTGTGGGTACAAGGCAGATTTATAGTAAAGTGGGGATTGATAAGGTGATAAATTTGGGGGTTTGAGAAAGTTTAGTGCTAGATCAAAAATCTCTCAGCCATGGTGAACAATCTATCCCTGTTCCAATTTGTTTAAAAGCTCTGAAAGGATAACTTTCTCCTGACAAGATTCCAATTGGATTGTGTCCTTTCTGCTTTCATATGCTATTTGATATTCAGGCAAACATTAAATTGGAATGATGCCTCTGTCTTGTTACAGCACAAACACCTGCATGGACTTGGGTTAGATGGAAGGATGCATAAGTTTTTTCATGCTTGGCGCACTTTAAACTGGTACTACATGGTCTGGCATTAGTGAGCACAGCAGTGTGGTGTGAGCAGCCTGTGTGAAGAAACTGAACACCAACTCAGAAAACATTTGTTGTAAACCTTAATATAAAACAAAGCAAAGCCACTGTGGTCAGTAGAAGTAAAAATAGCAGTATAGATGAGAGCACCACAGTATGAGCTGTCTATTGAAGAGAACTGAAAGCCGTGTTTGTAGTGGATGCTTTCTGAATTCTGTCTCAACCTGTACAAATAGATCACAGCTGGAGTATTTGCAGAGCCTCAGATCTTTGGGGCATGCTCAACAATGCTGCTCGGTATAGATTCATTTTTCCTTTTGCTGGCTCTAAAGTAATTGAAGTGCAGGTCAAAAAGAACATCTGACTGAAAATACCCATGTTGAGATAGAAGGAAAATTAAAACAGGAAGAGAAGGTGGAGGATAATAGCAAGACTCAGCAGTCACCAAAGCATGGTAACCTTTGTTGCTGATTCTGACCTCTTTGCCTCTTTTCCTTTCAATTCCTGATGTCATACTTCTATTTTGGGAACATGTTAACTGAAAAAAAAGATTTAAAAAAAAAAAAAAAAGAAGGAAGAGAAAGCAGATACTAATCTAAGGATACTAAAATAGCTCTGCAAAATGGGATATTGATATTGCAATTTAAATGCTATTTAAAGATTTTTAAATGTTAATTTTTTTATTTCTAATCTTTTTTCCTAACTGAGCACAGATATACCTATGAAAAATGACACTTGGCATGCAGTGATTTGAAGATCACTGTCTGTCCCTTGATGTCTTCATTTGACATCTATATGTTACCAGGTTGCCATGACAACTAAGTACAGTTGTAATTGCGACCCTGGATAGGTAATTCTTTCACTCAAAATGTAGCATACATTTAGCCTGTCTGAAGTTTCAACAAACCATCTTTTAATGACAAGTATTTTGAATGGCCTGAATGAGGTGCTTTCTTTGATGTCAATTTTTTTTATTATCTCGTGTAGCTTAACCAGAAAGATATGTTGGCCTTTATTCAGTGGAGTCTGTATTTTTTAACCTTTTTATGTCTTATTTAAGTTTCAAATATATGGTATTGACTGTGAATCTGAAATTAACATATGAAAGCAAAATACCACACAAAGTGCTCATTATTTTTATTGCCAGTTCTGAAAGCAGATCTTGATACTTTCCTCATGCTTACTATCCTTTGGGTTAACTCAAGTGAGTTTCGGATGGCTGACTGCACTTTTTTAAATTGAAAGAAACAACCAAACTGAAAAGGAAAAAACAAACAAAACCAAAAGAGAAGCTCAACCAAATACCAAAAAAGCACACCCATAAAACCCGAAAAATAACTGCAAAGGCTTCTACTCAGCAGGCAGCATAGCCTTTATAGTACCACAAAGGCAAGTTTAAGAATCAGAAAAAATGCAGTAATTTTAAGAACTTTCCACCTGATTTGTATGCTGTGGGAAGAGAAAAAGCATCAGGGAATTATGTGTGCAAGCTGAGCCTTGTTAGTTGTCTACAGTCCTGGATGCTGAGAATTAGCACCATGTGGCTGCATTTTGCCCTGTTGGCAGCCTGACCCATCTTTTGCATCTGTGATGATGTGCAGTCTCTCACCATCCGTTTCCATGACACTGGGAATGAGAGTCACTATTTAGGAGTAGTGGGAAAATTCACCTTCCATTAATGTTTTGGTACTTGTTTAGTGCTAGAATATTGGGCTTTAGACCGTCTGAGGGGTATCAACTAGCTCTGGAAAATAAAAGCAAATGTGGTACTAAGCTTTCCGCATTAATTTCTTCAAGTTGTGTTACCACTCCATGAAGACATGGTCGGAGCATTTTCTAGGTTTCTGAGTTCTTGCTTACTACAGGTTAGTACTACTTGGTATTTCTGGGATAAATCAGGCAAGTTTAGCCATCAAATTCTTTAGAGGTTCAGTGAAAGCTGAACATAAATAGTGTGGGTTTAACTTCATATGGATAAATGCCTGCATTGATCTGTTTGTTTATCTCAGCAGTCTCCAGCACTAAAATTACCCTCCATAAGACACACACAGAGATGTTTGGGATTCATTTTTTTCCTTCCCTCAAAAACAAGAGCAGGGTGGGGCTTTGAATGTGTTTTGAAAGTCAAGTTGATTTTACTACAACAGTTTTGACTTTTCAGCATACACTTCAACTGTCAGTTGAAAAATAGTTTAAATGCATCGAGGCCATTCACACTCTCATGTTGTTGTTCAATCCCAGCTGGCAAATAAGCTCCAGAAAGACATTCACTCACTCCTCCCCAAGTGGGTTGGAGGAAGAGATTTAGAAGAGTAAAAATGAGAACTAGTGGGTTGAGGTAAGGACAGTTTAACAGGTAAAGCAAATAACACTCACATATAAGCAGAGCAAAACAAGGAATTCATTCACTAATTCCCATCAGCAAACAGGTGTTCACTCATGAATAACAAGGAAGGAAGTGAATGAAGTTCTCCTTGGGAAGACAAATGTTACAACTTCAGATGCTCCCCCTTCAGCCCTAAAGAAAGATTTCATGCCCCTCCAGCCTACTTGCTGGTGGGCTTGGCTGGCAAGCAGAAAAGGCCTTGATTCTGTGTAAGCACAGTTCAGCAATAATGAAAACGTCCCTGAATTTTCAAAACTTTTCCCAGCACAAACACAAAACACAGCCCCGTACAAGCTCCTATGAAGGAAATCTATGTTCTCCCAGCCTAAATCAGCATGTCCAAATATGTAGGGGTTTTAAATAGGTCTCCTTGCAAGTCTAAACATCTATGATAATTTCAGAAGGACAGGTCCTCTAGAGCAACTGTGGTATGATGCCAACTGACCTGCTCTATCTCTTCTTTTGCATTTGAAATTATTGAAAGTATTTTTATTTTACTTTTTTTTTTCATTGCCTCCTAGTGAAACAGAGGTCAAAACCATGGTATCATTCAGGAAAACTTGTATATTTTGAAAAAAGTCACAGAGGCATCACTTGAGACGTCCTAAAGCTCAGTATAACCAAAGTACTGAGCTAGGCTTTCAATATTCTAACGCACAACACAGCGGTATAAATTGCAGAGAAAGAATCACAATTGTTTAATTTGAAATAATCCTTTTATTTCTGAGGCCTGTGCTTTGCTGTACCATTTGAGCATTTTGTGTGATCTGGTAAACAGTGTTCTAATTGTTTTTGCAGATCACTAGTTTAAAAAGCCAGGCACACCTACACAGGGTAGAAAACAACCATTCTGTGATTAAAAGACATTGTGTGTCAAATGCATAATACTAACTGGTAAGGCAAGAGGATTAGGGACAGCAATCCCCATATCTCTCAATGTATCTTACTCTGAATATTCATATAGGAAGATATTCTCATGCCTCTAAATAAACTAGGGTGTGCTGGTGTAATTCAGCTCAGAATTTGCTGCTTAGTATATATGAAATATATGAAGTGTTTTATGTTGAAAGTTAATTTTTTTGTACTGAAAAACTTGTACTTTTACTATATCTAGTAAATCCCTCATTTTCTTCTTTCTATAAACTTCAAGTATTCAGTTTAGCACACAGGGAGATCAACAAAGATCTTATATTCTGATTTCTGGTTTTCGCTGTATTTGTTAGTTTTCTTAAAGCTATTGAAATAAAAATTTGGCCCAATATTCTTCCAGGAAGACAGGCTGTTTATGTTTAAGCTAGTTATGAACTGTGTCTTTAACTTTTTATTCCAGTTGCCAGTGTCTCCTGGCAGAGGCAGTGTCTCTTGTTATGCCTTCAAAGTTTAGAAGTTCTCTCAATCCTGCAGTAACTCCACAACATTTGGGTCTTCACCTTAACTGTTGTACTCTGAATTTTTCTGAATTCGACATGTGAAGGGGCCAAATACCTTCCTTCCTTCTTTTTTGTATTTGTTTGGTTTGTAGTTGCATAGTTGCTGAGTACATGGTCTTGCCTTCCCTTTATGAGAATTGTGCTTTCTGACTAACTTGGAAATCACTTATATGCTTTTGTGCTCTGCTCCCCAAATGCTCTGTACCTACAATTTCTCTCTTTACTGCTGCGTGACAGGGTATGGCTTATAGATATGTTTATGTTGCATAGCATTAGAATGTAACTTTTTCATAACTTCCACAAGGAATGCAAAAGTAGGGGTCCCTTCAGTGTGTTTTCTCAGTTGCCTCAAGGTCCTTCAGAACCCCCCTGTTTTAAAACAACTTGCTTTCCTCCTCTCTGTACTTAGGATTCCGCCTGCCAGGAAAGCAGGCTCTTTACTTCTTGTGTTGTGCCAATGCTCTTTGAGGCCTCAGTTAATTTATTGTTATGGTGACTTCAATGACCACTCCAGCACTCCTTTGCACAAAGCCTTAGACAAATTGTGCCCACCAAGGCAGCCTGCTTACCCTCCCACCCTGGGCTCAGCACAACAATGTTATGAGATTGATAACATTAAATCACTTCACCTGAGCCTGCTTCCCACAGAGACATGTTGCAGTCCCCTTTCCCACAGACGCACACTCCTCCTTAAAGCAAATACATGTCAACATCATCGTGGTGCCAAGAATTCATACATTATATGTAGACTGCCTGTATCATCATAGTTCTTCTTTGTCAAGGTAACATCATTAGGACAGAAGTGGCCTAGTCTCCTGGGTGCCTCTCTGATGTTCTGGCATCTCAGTCACAGCACACCTTATAATCCTTATTAATTGAGACTTCAGCATTCACTCAGCCACTGCTCCCCCTATCATGAAGTTATTTTAGATCTGTTTTCATCCACCATTTGTAAATCTCCTTTCTTGTTACATGTGAGAAGCTGTATAGAAAGAAGGATTCATAGCTCCCACTTCTTATGTTCATTCATCTATGAAATCTGTGTTTCATGTGTTTCACACATGAATATTAAAGGAGAGAGGATTTACATGAGGTAGGTGTGAATTAACCTGCAATGCTTTTACAAATCTCTACAGATCATTCAGGCAAATGGGTGGTTTTGGTGACTGTATGGAAGAGAAGCAATTTATGTGAAGTTTTGTTATTACTGTAAAGCCTTCTTGGAGAAGTTTGGAGTCTGGAATGTGTTTGTCTGCCAGTCAAGGTGGGACTTGTAGTTAAAAGAGAGTAACGACTACACATTTTCTGTTGCCCATTCAGCATGTAAGAAGAATTTGTTTCTCAGGTAGAAGTGTGACACAGATATAGTGCCTTGCATACTCTGTAACAGTTCTAGTCTTAATATGCATATTGTGGTTAATACAGTCCTCACAACCATTGGCTATAAATGTGGAAATGGGCTCATCTGTAAGAATCAAACTTTCAAAATGTACAATCCCTGCCTATAAATCTGAGAACCCACTTTGGCAATGACAAATGTGTTTGAAAGGAAAACAGTATTTAAATCAGAGGGTCACACAACATTTTCTTGAAATTATAATTCAATAAAGAAATTGATGCTAATTAGTGTTTAAATCTCTCATCTTGTCAGCTCTGTGTGGTGCCTTGTTTGAAGTGAAATGTTTTTCGACACAGCCTTCCTAATGCAAAATTTGTTTTCTGTAGTTCTTTGATGTTGTTGTTAAAGGGAAAGACATTAAAAAGCTCTTTTTTTTAGCAATAGTAGTAAAGGAGGGGAATTGAATTGATTTGATATTCATATTACTTTGCATGCAAAGCCCCAGAGGATTTATCAACAGCTCTGACCCATCTTCATCAAGAATGGAGGAAAAATGATTTATATTTTGTATTAGAGTTACACCTAGAGGCCCCTTTCAAAATAAGTTTTATCGAATTTGATGTTACACATGTCAGTGAGCATCTGTCCTCCAAAAATTCACAAATAGGCTAGGAAATTACTATAAGTAAAACCGATGTAATGTGCCCCCGTCTGTATTGCTTTGTGGAACTGAATGCAGCAATAGCAGTATCAGCTCAAGGTGAGTTGGAGGAGAAAATGGTGACAGTAAAGGCTTCCTCCGAGAGCATTGGTACTGCACCAATTTGCACTGCTTCTGCATGACATACTGCTAATGCACTGTAGTATAAACACATATGTGCTTGCTTTGAATGCTGTGATGGTGCTGTGCATTGTAATCTGCTGCTTGTCTTGCACCTGGCAGGTGCATAAAACAAAATATTCCAGGTGCAAGTGAGACAAATGATAAAATATGCATTATGAAATAATAGTTTGAGGATGTGTTTGTTGGAGAATGCGTGTATGCATATAGACATTGTGTAAGTCGTAAGTAAACCAAAATCATATAATATCATGCAAAAAAAAGTAGTGTTAAAGTAGCTTAGTTAATGTCAGCAAATTTAGCTTTTAGGAACTTGGAGATGTTGTGAAGGTTTTCTTCCTGATCTCTGTTTAATCTTTTCTTTCCCTCTGCTGCTCTTTCTGCACAGTCCCTATACCTGCTTTGTTGCACCTTATTCCATTCAAATAGAACAATTGATATCCTTTTGAGTATTCTAAGATGTTTTATCATTACACATATAATATTAAAAATTGGTATCATTATCCATTTCATCCATATCATTTATAGATTATTTTTTCTGGACTTTTTTCACAAAAAGGATTTAAAAATGTTTGAGTAGTAGGAAATCTAGAACTGAGAAAAATAGATTAAGTTCAAAATAGCAATTTATTTGCCTGATCTGAGATCTCTGAGATCATGCTTCTCTGGGCACTGTTTGGTTCAAAATACAGTTCCTGCTTGGATACACAGCCTAGAAGTTTGGATCAATATCCCTTCTACAAATAGGAACCAGACTCTTCAGCTAAAAACCTCAACAATGTAAAATGCAAACATTTAACCATCTATGAAAGTTAACATTCTGATTTTGTCCAGTATTGTGTCTTCTCGCTCAGTGAATATGTAAATCAAGAATTAAATTCACCATGGCAACATCCTTAAGACATGACTCTTTTTTCCTGCAATATCTCTCCAGTTTTCATAGGGACATCCAAGCATGAAAATGTCACAAAGATTTTGTGGGTGTTAGTAATCTTTACTGATCCCCAAGGGGAGGTACATGATATCCAACCACATTTCACATACGGTGTCAAGTAAAACAATATCTGGTCAATTTTGAAGATATATTATGCAGCTACCAGTCACTGTGACACATCGTTTTATTATCTGCCTTATGTCATTGTCAGGAATGAAAACTGTAGGGCTACCCACAAATGATGACTGAGTTAACAGAGCACTCAACAGTAATGGGAAGTTATTTTTCTTTAAGTCAAACAGAAAATATTGAAGGACTGATATGGTGGGTGGGTCTTGGTTTTGGGTTGGAGGGTGGTTTGTATTTTTTTGTTTTGAGGCAGTTTTTGTGATACTTTGAGTTTAGTTGGTTGGAATATTTTTCTTCTTGAGACACAGTACAGAAGACAGTTGCTTACAACCAGAATAGCCTGTACTTGAGCATATTGTCTTCCATTTTAAAAAGAAATCAAATTTTGGTAGTGCATACTGAAAGGTTTAAAGTTTTTTCTCTGAAATTAAATATAACAAAAGCAGTTTAAAAAAAAAGTTATATTAAGTCTGGGTGTCGGGGTTTTTTGGGGGGTTTTTTGCTATCATAGGGTTTTTTTGAAGACACCCCTGATCATTCTTGATTGATATAAGAAATCATAAGTTGGGATAAACTTGGTTACCAGATTTGAAAAAATAGAAATCTACACTAAAATAGATTCTTATTCTCTTTACATAGCATAGAATTAGCTAGAATGCATGATACATCTAGAGACTATTTCAAACACTGTGTTTGTATTAAAAGGATGTTTCATTTCTAGTGTTCTTAAATTGTAATCAATTGCTTGAAGCTTAAATTTCTAGATGGATTGATTCATTCTGTCTGTATTATTAATGATGAATTGCAGTTGCAATGCTTGTTTATATTAATTATGTATCTTCAATCAATAAACAGATTCCAGCAAATATTTGAAAATGCTATCAAATTTGTTGGCATTTTCTATGGATTAATTTGTATTGTATGATGCTGATTTTCTGCTCAGAATTTTTCTCTCAGAATAGCAATTATTATAATGTGAACTCTGTGTGGAATATCTTTTATTAAGAAACCTAATAATTATTGCTTTCTGTATGATATGATATAGTATTCTTTATGAACCCTGTCATTTGTTAACTTGACAATTTGGAAATTTTCAGTCCTCCCTCACATCCTAAGGCAGCTCTAAATGTATTATGAAATTGCTGGAGAGCAGTGAGTGTAGAAGAACCATCTCACAGAGCTGTCTGAAAATCAATTATAGTCATTAAAAATAAATTCTAATTTGTATTGCTAGTCCCAGATATTTTCTCTCCTTGGACTAGGTTATGTTGCATTGGAATGTTTCTCCTTTCTTTCTTGCTGTGTGCTGAAAAAAATTATCGAAGCATTCAGGCTATTTTAATCATCTTTGTAAGTACTGTTAATACTGTCAGTTAGTTGATCCACAGTGGAGTATTATTAGTCAAATGAGTCATTTCCCATGCTCTAGCAATAAGTGTCATATTTAGAGATATTAATAGCATCTTTAGTTTGGGTAGATGTGGAATTCTTATTTCAGTGGCTTGGAAAGGTCTCAACTCTGGCTTTCTTAGGAAGAAATTATTTATATGATCTCCAGGCAAACCCTGCCTGGAAAAGTGTGCTTTGGCAGTGGGTGTGGGGGCAGCACAGAGTGCACTCTCCGTGGGTTGTTTTCTTCTTCTCCTCAAATGTGTGACACATTTGTGTGTTTCAGTGTGTGACTGCCACTTAGGTCAAGGGCAAGCTTTGACAAGGCTGTGCCTTTTTGTGACTGGAGCTCCAGGCTGTCTGTTCAGGCCTAAAGGAACTAATTGTAGTGTTAGTGTGGTTTGTCAAAACATTTGTACAGTCAATGTTCATGGGTTCTTTAATGTAGCACTTGCTCTTAGAATTTCCTCAAAGTAAATCAGCACAGAAGATCACTGATTGTATTTGTAATTGCTACCAGCCCTGCTTGCCTATGGAGCCATGTGAACACCCTCTGTTTGCTGGAAATTCTAGGGTTGCTCAGCCATTGCTTTGTCCAATTCAAAAATGCCATTATTGTCAGACAATACATCACCATTAGTGTGACCACTTAAATTGCAGGGAAATTTGCTCTTGTCTTAGGGTAATGTGTTAAATAAAAAATGCTAGTAATGGCAACCTTAATAAAATAAGAGGTTTTCTATGCAAGTTTTTTGGGGCTTTTTCTTATATTACATATTAAAAGGCCTTTCCCTTTAAGTTCAGGTACTCTTTAGTAGGATTTTGATAAAGAAACTTTTTGATTACTGCAATATCAGTTTAGCTTAGTAGCACCACAAATATGAGGGACTGTCCATTTCAGACCTTTCCCTGCCTCTGTCATGTTTCCACCAACTGCTGCCCATTTCTGAATTAGTGAGAAAAAAAAATGGATCTGCCAGAACCGTTTAAATATTTAGGAAATGTAGCCTGGCAGGAGGGATGTTCTAACAGTACTGGGGCTGCAAGCAGAGAACTGCTTGTATTCAGGTTTATCTTTTATAATATATAGTTGTATGGAAGTTCTGGATGTATTGCCTTACTGGCACCTCTCTGGCATCTATATTTAAATCTGTTTTGTATCCGTAGTTAATATTTCATTTTCTACAAGCATAAAAACTTCAGAAACTAATTATGTTTCTCTTTGATAATGTCAGATGTATAGGTTTAGGGTTTTAGTCTCTAATCAGGAGAGAAAGGAATTTTGCAGGAATGCCATCTAAATTTAGTTAATTGCATGTGGAGGATAAATCTATATTCTAAACACAGCCCTCAAAGCCCCCAGGTTTAAAGGTATCCATGCTGTGCCCATGTAATTCAGACCAGTGTCCTGTGTGCAATGTGCATGTTACCCTGCAAGCTAAAAACTCTTGTATACTTGAAGCTGATATTGACTTGAAGCTAATATTGCCTGGCTGTACAGGTAAGTGACAATGTACAATCAGTATGTTTTGTATTACATCAGTTTGTTTTCTCATAAATAAAATGGCAAGAATTTTTCTATTTGTGAGCAAAACTAGTAAATTCTATGAATTTTAAAAATAATTTTATGTGTATTTATATTCCATAAAAAGTTTTGGGAGGTTCTTTTCTCACATTCTCCATATAATTCTAGTACTGACAGCATGACCTCTGGTTCACCTCTTTATGGCAAATGTGGCTAACAAATTATATTAGTAGATAGACAGATCTAGACATTACAAATATATATTATCCCATATTCAATTAATTTAAAGGTAGAGGTAATTTTTGAAAATACTATGAATATGACTGACTACATCTGTAGAAATTATATCATGCTTGAATACCTCTGAACTTTAGGGGAAACAGGAGAAATGTACATGCTGGAAATCAGAACACTTGCTCATACAATTCAATACATTTGCTACTGAATTATTTGAAGGAAAAAATAAAGCTGCATCTGAAGCAATTATTCAGAATTAAGAAATAATCACCAGGTAATTCTGTAATGCTTTCTCAATATGCATTTTCTTCTTGAGCTAGATTTTGATGTTTTGGTTTCTTTTCAGCCAGTTTATGTGACAATTATTTGGAGTTCAGCCTGCCAGATAAACAAGCAGAGAAGTTTAAAGGAAACTTGCATTTTGGTATGTCGACATCAGGATAGTTCTTCACTTTAACCCTCTCAGACTAAAGGAGCTAAAAATATGCTGGGAGTGGACGTGCTGGTGTCTCAGAGAATTAGAAAGGCTGCACCTCTTTCTTTTGTCACGGGAACACACTTCTGTGTGTTGGAGGAATCTCAAGTGGAGAGATTTCCTTTGGCAGAAGGCAGGCATTTGTAGGCTTCTGCAGGTTTATCCTCTAGGTCCGATGGTATAAGGCTTTGATTTGGAAGAGAACATTTGAAGGTGCCTTTACTATGCATTGGCTAGATTGAATGAGGAAGATCTGAAGGCCCTTAAACTTCAACTAAAATTCCTGGAAGACAGAACACAGTCTGGATCTCTTGTCTCTGAAAGCAGTTAGGGTAGCTTGTGAATAATTTTGATTCTTTGAGAAAGCACAGTCCTCAGGCCCAAAGATTTTAAATCTTGATTAGATTCAGGCCTCATGGGTTGGTCTTTAAATAAATTTATGTATTCAGTGAAAGAAGTTAAAAGAAATTGCTGTCTCTTGAAAAATGAGAGTCAGCCTTTGCTGAAGAATCCCTTTAATTATATTTCTAGTCTACATTTTTTTCTTTTAAATTCATTCAGTGTAATCTTCATTGCTGTCTCCAAAATAAAACTTGTTTTAGTTAATTGGCTGCTGAAAGTGAACAGGCTCTTACGTAGCTGCTGCCTGGCTCTTTCAGTGATAAGATGAGGAGTGGGCTGTATCCTCTTTGCAGAACTCTCAGGACATATATGTTGCTGCTGGCAAGAGCTGCTGCACTTTGGTTTAATACTTGCTTTCCTTCCGTCTATATTCCAGACCAGCTGTGAGTATTTGTATATGTTTTCATGCACAGCTCTGTCAGCATATTTTGTCTCTATGCACCCCCCCCCTTCATTTCTTTGCAATATTCAAGCATCAAAAGGCAAACTATTTTTTGCAGTGAAGGTTAGATGGCAGCGATTTGTTTGAAGCCATCAAATAAGTCTTCAGCTTTGGCCAGAAATAGATTTTTAAGCTAGATCATGGTGATAGAATGTCAAAGTAAGTAGCACTTACTTACTTGGAAGAGTCATAGGTGACATTAAAGTAATAACTTGATAATTCTATTCTTGTTATTGAACTGCATGTCAAGTTGAAATAAAATTATGACTAAAAATAGTTTTAAAATAGTTTTTAAAAAAAACTTTCATTAAGGAGAATTAAAAGGCTGAGAAGTTCTGTCCAAATTTAGTTGCATGATTTTAAATACTTTAGAATAACTTCACGATATATTATGTTAAAAAATATAGGTCCTTTGTGATAAATGTTATTAGTGGAGTCCTTGAAGCAAGTACTAGAAAATGGCTTTTCCATTACTTTGGAGGCAGCATTAAAATACCATGAAATTCAGAGCTTCTGATTTTATTACAGACATTTTATACTAGTATTTAAGCATTTCCCTCATAGCCCTTATATCTAACATCCAGCATTTTAGGAGAACCTATATACTGGAAGATGGATCACCAAGTGATAATTTAACAGCAGGTTATAAAACCATAAGATTTTCTAAGTGGCGTAAATACTTGTATATCTCTAACTTACCTTAAAACATATTAGATGTTCATTAAAATTCTACTATACATAGAACTTACTTACATAAAAGGAAGTTTTAGATTTAGTGCACCTGAAGCAAGTTATTGTTTTGTTGGGGTTTTTTTCAGTTAGGTGGATCTTTTGCAAGTTAAATTATTAGTTTATGTCGCATAAATGAATAAACATCCAGGGATCATTCCAACTGTAGCCATGATTTTCATGAAGTTTTCTTTCCTGTTGCAGTGTCATTTGCAGTCTATAGAAAAAAAAAATTTGCATTTTATTCCTCCCTGGAGACAGTTTACAAGAAAGAAGAATTAGTGGGTAAAACCGAGCAAGTCTGAAATACAGCACTTGTGCTGACTGTCCACCCTCCCATCGGTCTCCTCTTTTCAGCAAATTCACTGAAGCAATATTTTTTTAGGCCTGTAGATTACTTGAGGTAGCTGTGGCTGATGACTCTGAGAACACAGCTGCTAACACCTGGGTTATAAATAGGGGTAACTGCAGGGGAAGAGCAGATGCATACTTGTCTCCAAGCCAAAATATTCTACTCAAGAAGCACTTCCAGAAAAAGAGCAGTCTAGGACAATGGGAACAGTTTTGAAGAAACATTCACTATGGCAGGGCAGGGGAAAAGAGAGGTTACAAAATAAGAGCAAAGGCTTTTCTTAGTATCCAGAACTGCAGCTTATAGGAATCCAGAAGGAGCTGATTCTTGGGCAACTCAAGAGGTTAGATGGGCATTGCCAAACATTTGCTGTGACACTTTTTTTTTTTCCTTCAATAGTGATAGTAGAACATGGTATTTACAGGTCACTTCCTTTTGGGAGATACACGTGTGCCTGCCTAGCACATGAGGGCAGATGCATTGTTCTGTTCCTCAGCTACTGGTCAGATGACTGCTCTTTGAATATTCTGGTTAGCACTAACATCACAGAAAAATTCATTATCTTATAGCCAGTGTTCTGTTGTCTTCTTTCACCATGATAAAGGACAAGGCACAGGGAAGGCTGGTCAGTCCTTGATTGGTAGATCTGTCAGGCGCTTGAGACGATTTATGGAACTGGTTGGTGAAGGCTAAGGGGAGTAAATTATTGCATTAATAGAACATTGCATAAGGGCTTTTTTCCACTTGGAAAATTTATAATCTCAGATTTGACTGCTTGGAGTTTCGACATTCTATTTCACCTTTCATAAGGTTCTTTCAGAAGTAACAACTACTGATGTTCAGACCAAATTCGATGTTAGGTAATTGTGTCTGTGTTGCAGTGCTTCTAAAGCAGTGTAATCACAGCCTCACACAAAATATGGTCTGCTGTTATTGAATATTTTATAAAATAATTGTTCCTTCTTCCCTAAAGCATATGTCTTGAAGGAGAATAGGCAAATTGTTTCTGATGGAATAATTTTAGGCAAGCTAGCAGGGAAATAAGGTTGGATAATGCTTTCCATCATTAAAGTCTGCTTCCTGTAGATTATAGTTTTACCAGACTTAAATTTCTGGTTTGGGGTTTTCCATGCTTGATCTCTATTTTAGGGGAGGTATAAGCCCTTTGCATGGAACAAGGTTTACAGGTGTTATGCAAACCTATAATTATAAGACCAGATCATTGCACATAAATTTGGGTTGAATTGGTGGATTAACTATTAAAATTTTTTTGACTCCTGCATGGTTTAAATAAAGTTAAACATTTTGGTAAAACTAATGTGGCAGTCTTATGTTTGGATAATGTAAAAAGTAACTGAAAGCTGAGAAGGCAGAAGTTACCAAATACTATATTATGTATAATGCTCTTTCCAGAAATTTGAGGTCAGTTCTTAGTATGATGAATTCATAAGTTTGAAATTATTTCATTTGTTCAGTCACCAACAAGCTAGGGGAGCTACCCAGAGGAAAAACAATGCCCTCTATTTCATGGTATTCTTTCATTATTGTGGTTAAGAGGGAAAATTATCTAGATTTAAAAGTTTTTCATTTAATATGAGATCATATGAAGTATTGCTTGAAAATATAATTCCAATTTACTTAAATACCCTTTGATGGATAGAAAACTGAAAGGCCGTAATCAAAAACTACAGTGGTCAATGACAGTGCACTGATTATAGGAAGCAGGATCTATTGGGGACAGTCCCAGTTGTTGGTATCACTGCCTGTGCTGAGCAAATGCTTTCAGTAGTTATTTCTTGTGAAGAATTGCTATGTTTATAAAACATGTTAATCACACTAAACTGGAAGAGGAAAAGAGGAAATAAATAATGGACTGCAAAGCAACTACTAATACAGAGAGGCAATAACAGATTTAAATTTGGTTTAGGACTAGGTAAGAAAAAAATGGCAGATTTATTTTTTTAAAAAGTCTTGTCCTGGTGGGCATATCTCTTTTTGTAGTAAGGGTACAGTTTAGTGCCATCAGGTTCTACTGCAACACATCAAAGCTACACAGATTGGTGTTAGAAAGTTACATGCTGGAATAGAAAGCCACAAGTTTAATATTAATGAATCCTTGGTTGGAGATTGATCTCTGACTTGTAGAATAAAGAGGTCCAGAGTGCCTCAAGTTCACAGCATTTACATTAAACCCCTTGATGGCATTACTGCTATGTATACATTGCTCTCCCCTGGACTATACAGGGCACCTCTGACACTTCCAGACATACTTATGTGAGAATTGGGTGGGGACAGAAGGGGAGAAGTTCATAAGTTTAAATAGACAGAAGACTAAGTCACAGCCCGCCAGAGTGGTGGTTTATGGCATAATGGCAAGGTCATGACAGACAGCAGTAGTCAGCTTCTCTAATAGAGGAGCTGGTCCTGGCAGAAGGTGACATCAAGTGTGCTGCCTCATTCATACTGCCTCTCAGAAGGAAAAGCTGAAGTAAGTCCCCACATCACCTCAGTAGTGTCTGAATGAATACTTTCTTCAAAGAAAGAGACACAGATAGTCAGTGGGATGTCATCCATTAGAAATCTCTGTTGTTTAGTGACATATGTGCATGGTCACAGTTGTTTGTGTGGGGTGGAATGACTTTGTGTCTGTAATGATACATAAGTAATGGGCTACAAAGAATCATTATTAAGTATGCTAAATTAAGATAGGAAACTATGAAAGCTTCTGTTGGACCAGTTCCAAAAAAATTATAACCTAATGGATCATTGGTCTTATATATATATCTCTCTCTCCAATGTCTTCCACACCATTGAGATCAACAGTGCCTTTAAAAAGCCATGAGTGACTATATTGGTAAGAAATTCCATCACTCTAATGATTATTGTTCTTCCTAAGCTAATGTTGATGGTTGTTAACCTGAGAATTATTAGGTATGGGATTGATGATGTGTGCCATCTGTAACAATGAAATTGTAACTTAAAATGGCAGAAAGCATTAATGTCTAACATTGGGTCTTAATAAAAAGGCATCCATTAGAAATACTGTAATTGACAGAATCAAGGAACTAATGAGATTTCACATCTAGTTCTATTAATTTCAAACATCTACGTTTTGTTTTGGGATCTAAAATAGACTTCTAAATCTAGACAGAAATCCCTAAGGAGTATCAGTGCATGTTGTCACGATTTAGCAACGTTAAACTTACAAATGTCTTTACAAAATCATGAAATATCTCCAGAGAGAAGGATGTTGTGGTGGTTTGTGTCAAAGGCCTTACATCCAGATAAATTACATTTATCTTCCCTTGTGCACCAATGTAGTCACTCCATCAAAGTATGCTGCTAGGTTGGTCAGACAGGATTTGCCTGTGAGGCACTTAAAAATACAAAATAGGCTGGTCATTAAGATGTAGCATATTGTTTATGAAAAACAAGCAACCTGATGGCAATATGTATGATGTTGTTACTGGATATTGAGGCAGATTTTCCACAATGAGGGTTAAAATTACACGGCATTTTCTGTGACACTTTCCTTTAAGGTGCTACTTGGTCTACAAGCAGTTGCCAGTGAATCCCTTGTTGTTGTGTAAAAAATAGATTATAAAATTGCTTGTGAATATGCTCACATCAGTCACTTTGTATGAAAACAGAAATTCCATCTGAGCAATGAGCTACAGAGAGAGGGCTAAAGAATGAGCAGTAGGATCTGTGCCAGTAGGATGTCTTCTATCTTGAGGGGAATGACTTTCTAAGATTAATTCTTTTTAAGCGGGAGGGAATCACCTTGTTTTTATGACCATGCAGTAATCTCAAAATCTGTGCATTACATTTTGTCATTATGAAAGGTTTCTGAAGTCACATAAAAGACATGACCTGTTAAAACAACCCAGTGTGCAAAGCCTATTTGCAAAAATTGTTTTATAAATCATTATTCGATTGTGATCAGTATGTAGTAGAAAAAAAATAATCTTTTTCAGTGATATATTCTTTTATGGCCTTCTTTTTATACTGTAAAATTGGTTTACTACTTTGTTCTTTATTTGAGTTTAAACACTTCTTACATCTTCATTTGCATATTTTCACAGGATCTATTTTATAGCACTGAAACCTTTAAAAGAAAATGGAAGGAGTTTTTTTTCTTTCTTTTGTGTTTTATAGAGCCTTTCATTTGCATTCATGCATTAATGTTTCGAACACAAGACTAAGCATGTTTTAGTGAAGTATCACCCTGCTCATTTTTGACCCAAATTGTGGATGATGCCTATTGTCAAGAGATTCCCTAAATCATCTGCACCTCTGTCTTGGTCTTAAAGTTGTAACCCAGAGGGCAGCAACCCAGTGCTGCTAAACATGAGTCAGAGCTGAGGTAGAAATCCTTCCTCGCTGCTCCTTTTCTGCTATGGTGTGCCTGAGCTGTCAAGGAGGTGGGAATGATTTGGAATGCCGTAAAAGTGTCACTGTGCCCCTTTTCTTTGAATTACTGCCTGATACAACTGCAACTCTTGAGTTTCTCCCTTGGATTTTGTGTCAAAGGTAGAATTTAGTCTCTTTTTGTAAGCTAAGCATATAGGTGTTTTCAGTCTTTGTGAAAACTTCATTTTCACGGACTCTCAGATGATTTTAAAGTATATTTCTGGTCTAAAATGTGATGATAACACAGATTTGTTACTTTCCTTTACATGACATGAGATCAATTTACACCCCAATTTTTTTTTATTCTTCTGTGCTTGAAGTACTTGAAAATATTTTTCTCTGCCAGCAAGTGCAGATAACTTACAGACCCTCTGTATTTAAATACCCTGTGTATTTAAGAGTGTTGCCAGTTACCAAACTTCAACAGTGTAAGGAACAACAGATGGAGAGCATAATAACTTTACTATCTCGGTAGAAAGCCAAAAAGCATCAAACTGTTTGACATACGTGCTCAAGAGCACATAGAATGATAGTTTTTCTCACTGGAGAAATTTGAATCTAAGATCTCATTTGAAAATGTGAAAGGTACTCTTGGACATACAGTTTTCAATTAAAAAATTCATTTGCTCTTAAGCTATTTATGTTCACATCAATACATTCAAGGATCTATACCGGTAATAATTAAAGAATAACTAGTTATAACACTTCACTCTAAAAATCTCTGATATAGAGTACTCTATTATTGAACTGAGTAAGATTTATAAATCTTTCACTTGTGTGCAGAGTCTTGAACTCTTCTGCTGCAGACTATCTAGGTAAATGTCCTTTCTTCTATATGCTATAATTAAATGCAGGGCTTTGAAACTCTGAGCTAAGCTTTTCCAAATATATCAGTGAATGATTTTTCTTTCTTTTTATTCCAGTGACATGACCTCTGAATCAAATCATGCAAGGCTTGCCTTAGAATTTGTCTCTGATGCTTTGAGAGTAAGCCAGCAAGGGATGTGTAAATTATGCAGAGAGCAAATCCCGACTGTGTGTCGTTTACTTGCACAACAAGCTCAACTTTAATTAAGCCAGGGCCTAAGATCCTTTGCCAAGTTGCTTTCAATACTGATTTTACAGTTCATAGAGCAACATCCTCACCTATATGAAGCGTGTTTAACCCTTCCAAACCCTGCCTGTGGTAGAATGTGTGTAGTAAAGGGCAGTCATAATTCAGGAGCTGACAGAAACACTCTGATAAATATAATGATTTTAGCAGATTGCAGACCTGAATTAAAATATGTGGATTTTTAGACTTCTTTGGTGTCTAGTATAATGATTGACATGATCTACCACTGTAGTACTGGTATTATATCAATGAGATTATCACCTGCTAACATCAAATGGGAAGGATTAGAAAGAGATGACCTAAAGGGCACACCCAGGATTTGGAAGGGAGATAAATTCTCAAAACTCAAGAATACTGAACCTCCCATGTGAACTGAGAAGGTGTTTCCCATTGAGTGCAATCCATTCTAGGGTTTCGTATTACTGTGTGAATTCTTTCCTCCTTGAGCAAATAAAATATTAATCCATTTTGCTTGTATTCTACAGAGCTATATTTTTCAATTCTATTACAGCTGCCAGCTAGCAACTGTCACTGTTTCATTTTAGGGGGATTGTGGTTGCAGTAATTTATATTCTAATGTGTTAAACATTATTTCTAACAGTGATAGGGTTTGAATTCAGTGGTGTACATAATGACAAGATCCATCTAAAATGTTCATTTTAACAAAGAAGAAACTGAAAAAAATGATCACATTACAAAATTTAGTGATAGATAACTGTAAATGGTTAAACTTGGCACATGCTGTTAGTGTTTTGGACTTAATTCAAGAAAATTAAATAGAAGTTTTAAAGAAACACAAGTAAAAAGATTGGAAGGATTTTTCTTTTTTTATATTGTGTTTTTTTAAACCCCTATACTAGCTGTGATAGAGGACTTAGTGCAGAAGCAGAACTTAGAAGAGTGTATAAAAACTAGTCAATAGTTGGGGATGGGGCAGGGAGAATGGTGTTTTGTTTTATGTTTTTTGGTTGTTGGTGGGTGTTGTGGTTTGTTTGATTTTCTTTTTCAATTTTAGATACCTCACAAATGTTCAGGAGCTTTTTCTCATTGTCTCTAATGAGCTTCAATAGGTTCTCTTTGCTTACTCAGTTAATGTCAAGTTTCTGTTAGATCTCAGATGAGGACGGAGATTTGACTAGATAGGAAAGAGGAAAATTTTGGCTGCTGGCAGTCTGTTTTAAAGATGCCACTGCATTTCAAATACAGCCAAATTTGTTTCTTTCATTGAATTTCACATCCTTTCATTTATTTATTAGCAATTTCAAAAAATTTTTAAGCTTCATTATGCCTCAAACCTTTTGAATTAAGCTCTCTGAAGCTTGGTGACAATGATTAAAATTACAAACTGCTGTGCATCCTGGTCATTGAGCTGAAAGCCATTATCAGGTAGTTCTGTTTGTAGCACATTGCTCATATTTTGTTTTTATGCATGCCGTGATACATTTTTATAAGAGATTTCCCTTTAGTGCAATCTCTGGAAATGTAATAATAATGTAATAGTAAGTGTGTGTAAATATTAATGTCTGGTTCAGATGATATCTTTGACGTTAGCTTATGTGCCAGCATTGTTTCCTCTGTAATTTCTGTAAGACACTGAGTGAATTGCTTAAGTTGTGTTTGTGTTGTTATTTTAAAAACTCTGTATGGTGCTGAGTAAGTAAGAAATATTCTACTGGTTCCTTTTAATTTTCAGCTCCTAGTCATGCAGAAATTCAGCAGTTGTTGGTTCCCCGCTAGTCACCCTCTGTCTTACTGAAATTTTCTCTAGGTTTTTTGGTTCATGAATTTGCTGTAGATAGTAATGTAAATACTAGTATATGGTGAAAATTCAGTATTTAGTTATCAGATATAGAGGTACAGTCTCCACAGAGACTTCATGCCTTTTTGTTTCGTTTTGAAGGACTGCACACATCTCCATATCTTTTTTCCAGTTCTTTATTTTCCTTTCAGTAGCTTCTTTTAATGTCTTTTTTCTAGTAATTTTCTGATCTTGTAATGAAAACTGCAGTCTCATCATTGCATTTTGATTCATTAGTCAAAACAAATTTTCATGGTTTCCTTTTCCAGCTTCATAAAACTCTTGTTCTCGTCACCCAAATTTAATGCAATATTCTTCTCTCTACTTCATAAAACTTAGGCACCAACTCATCTTAAGAAGATGGAGCCTAAAGAAGAGAAAGATAATCAGGGATATAATTGCAATTTTCTGTTAAACATGGAGGAGGAGCATTTAAGAAAAAGAAATTGGATTCGTTTTGGAGGTGTGCACAGAGAAAGAACAAGTGGCAGCTAACATTTGGTTGGACATACTGGGGTAAAAAGGTGCCCTGGTACACCCAGGACTGTTCATTGAAGTGCAAGTTTTTGGATGAGCTGGGATAGACATGGTAGAAACAAAATGCTGAGATAGTTCTTGGTCCTTTTCTGGGCTTGTATGGTGGGGAATGGATAGAGAGTTATCCAATACTCAGGTAATGTTAGCCCTTTCTTACCTCAGGCTCATATGAGGAATGGTTTTGAATATGGCCTAAAGAGACTATCATATATCTTTAATATATTGGATTAAACCCAACTTAAATCTCACAGGCATTACCAGCAACAGGAGGGGGAGGGGGAGGAGGAAGGCAAAATAAAAAAAAGAGACCTTCATAGGATTATGCCTATATCAGCAAAAGTTATGTCCAAGAAAGAATGTCACACTCGTGCTGCAGGAAAAAAAATTAATTACAGTGACATTATGTAGAAGGAATTTCTATTTGTATTGTTTTTATTTGCTTTGATTTTTCATTCATGCATCACCCTTAACCTTTAGGGTAAAAGGTATTTCACATTAGCATAAATATTAAGCAGATGCCATTTCTGCTACATAAAGAACTTTCAGCTAATCATTTTTCCATGCATTTAAATAGGAATATTAGAATGAGGGTAATTACTTCAGTTTTCCATGAGCGATCCATCAAGACATTGAATTTCACTGTATTTTGTTGCACAGATTAGTAAGTGTAGAATTAAATTACAAACCAGTGTTAGAACATTGAAGTGTTTTGAAGTTTGATTTTTTTTTTCCCTAATGAAGTTAGGGTTATATTTTGAAAATGTATAATATATATATCATATTATGACCTCTTATGAAAAGGTTATTTTATTAGGAAAACAATCTGTTACATCAGATTGGATGATAGGAGAAAATTTTAAGTTTAAGATATGGTCAGTAACATGAAGGAATAACTTAGGAGTGAATGAGTGTGTGTGAAAAAATTAACTAGAGGAGTTGCTTTAGATATAAAGATTTTCAGATTATTACTGTTGTCATTATGTGATTTCACATCAAAGATAGCACTCTTCACATTGGGGAAAGACAGCACGACATTGTTAAAGCAAATGCTATTGTGACAAAATCATACAATTTCAACATAAATTTCTCTGGGAGTTTCAGATTTACCTACCATCAAGTAAAAAGAGCTTTTATTTGCTTTTCCAGTTTTTTGGCCATTATACACAGAGAAATTTTATTTTCCAAGTCTTTACAAGAGGATTTCACATTAAAACATCACACTGAAATAAGTGCAAGAATGTACTGTTCATCCCCTTCCAAATGGAGAAGCAAAGCTTTTTTTGTGCCCCTCTCTGCCTGACTGCTTGAAAGCCAGTCATCAGCTAAGCAAGTGATGGGACTTGGAAAGAAATTTGCTTTTTGAGTAAAACAGACTACATTGCCAGAATAATGTATCAGAGGAACTGCTTATTGCATGAGAGCAGATCTGATATTAACAGGATGCTTTGTTGGTTGGAAAAATCCTAAGTAGGCATTGACTTCTCTTGCCAATATCAAGATTTATTGGCACGAGACATATTGACTTCAGCAAATCCATGACATTATTATATCTCGAAGACTAATAAATCTTGTTACCAGCCAAAAACATAAGTCAATATAATTATGCTTGATGATGCATGTTTTCCCTAAAGATCTCAGTGTCATGTTATACTTCCAAGAAATATCAAAAGATCAAGAAAAAAAAAGAAGTCAGTATAAATAGCCACATTTAAATGAACATATGTCTTGTAGTCTCTGGGTATTCACGGAAGGTAATTGCCTGTTTCTGTGTCGTTTCATATGCTTTTTGAAACAGGTTCTTTTCTCTTCAGAAGTTGGACTCCTTTTCAGCAATAGGATTTAATTTTTGTTATTGAAAAATAACCAGATGACATATACATGTGTCCACAGGAATTTCTAAATTCACAGATAGTCTTGTTTCCAAATTATATTGTAAAATACATAGGCCTGTTGGGCTACACAGGATTGTGGTCTGTTGAAGAGACTGTGTTTTATAATTCACAAAGGAAAACAGTGCTGCAGTGTGCAATTTAGATAGAAAATCAAAAACATGCTCCTCAGTAATCTGATTTATTTTGAGTCAATTTATTGTTTTATGAAAACCAAAGTAGTTTTTATTGTAAAAAACCTCTGCTGTTGATTATACCAAAGGTTTATTTTCATTGGGCTTTTGTCTTGGATTGTGTTCTTTACAGCAGAAGGAAGGTGGGGGAGGCCCAGGAGGGCTGCTCAGCTGTCCTGTGGTGGGAGGGAACCCCCCTCATCACCCCTCCTGGGGATGGCATGGTACCCAGCTGGGATCTGAAACATGGATGCTCCTTGTTGAGAGGCATGGACAACATAGCTGCTCAAGATTGAAAGTTTTTGCAGCAAATATTTCACCGTGGGAGCAGCATCACTCTGGGACTGTGTGGCTGTACATTCATTTCTGGTTCTTTGGGAACTGTTGTGAAAATTTCTTTGCCTGGACTAGTTTTGACTTCTTTCTTGATTTAGAACTCATTTTTAGAAGTCTGAAGAAACTTCTGTCTGAAAATATATAAATACTTTTTCTCTGTTTTTCAAACTATTACATATTTCAATTATATCTTTTTAATCATCCTCTTGCTTAGGTCTTCTTAATTTTCTTTTTTGAAGCATGGTATTTTTCTTAACCTCTTGACATAATCAGCAGCTTTTCTTTCTGATTTACAAAGTAAGTGACAATCATCTTATTGTGGGACCTTTGGTTTAATCTATTGACTTGCAAAAATATATTACATCCAATGTGGGAGCTGTATTGCAGCAAAAGTGTAAATTTCTGGATATTAAAAGAAACCCTGATGTGATGACCTACAGTCCCTCAGCAGTGATGGTAACAGCTCTACGCAGGAGTTGAATTCAGTTTTGCAAAAAGAAAACCAGTTATTTCATTTGAATGAAATTGAAGATGGGGTTGAGGAAGAAGATAAGTTTAGGATATTTATTTAAGAAGGACAATGTTAAGAATAGGTGCCCTGTCAGATCTGATATAGTTGAGGTCACAAAACGGTTTCCATATAATGTGAGGGGTTGTAAAGTGTTAATGGCTCCATAAAATGTTCAGTTAAAATTTAATTTGGCAACTTTTGTAAAGGATAATAAAAATGTTTTTACAAATATATTAATGGCCAGAGGAAGCGTGAGACCAACCTTTGTTCTCTGCTTGATGCTGGAGGGAACCTACTAACTACAGATGAGGAGAAGGCAGAGGTGTTTAATGCCTTCTTTGCCTCAATTCTTAGTGGGAAGACGACTTGCCTTCAGGACAGCTCCTGTACTGCTGAGTTGGTGGATGGTGTCAGGGAGTAGGATGGTGCCCCTGTTATCCAGGAAGAGGCAGTCAGAGAACTACTGAGCCACTTGAATGTTC
>VWZU01013672.1:3328795-3348057 GCA_013397095.1 Sterrhoptilus dennistouni | reverse complement strand
GGTCTGCCCGGGGAGGTGGTGGAGTCACCATCCCTGGGTGTGTTTAAAAAAAGACTGGATGTGGCACTCGGTGCCATGTGTTAGTTGAGGTGTTAGGGCTGGATTGGACTCAGTGATCTTGAAGATCTCTTCCAACCTAGTGATTCTGTGATTCTGTAAAATCAGGCAGCAAAATCCCTTCTTCTAATCTTCCTGTTTCTCCCAGTAATTAGCTGGAGGATTGCTTTACTTCAGAGCCAGTCAGAACTGTCAAGTACTTCTCAAAAGCACAGATTAGATCAGGGAGATTTAGCATGTTACAGGATTATATCAGTCAGTATTTTAATATTTAACCACATGATGTGCTTATATGTTATTCAAAAGTTGAGACAGTTGGTCTTACATAATTTGAAGTGATTTACAGAGATTGGGGCTTCAGTACAAGAACGTGGAGATAAATTTAAAAATCTGCATCCAAACGCTCACAGAATTACAACTCCTTTTTTAACCCTGTCCGTCCTGTGCTACTCAGAGGGTTTCAAGGTGGCACCCCCTCCTAGAACTGGGGTTTTTCTATTAATAGAGACAGTATTAGCACTGCAGGAAGAAAACTGTTGCCACTTCATCTGTAGACTCAAACAGATTGGATTTTTTGTATGAATTTGTACATGTTCTCTAAACTAAATTTTATTGGGTTACCCTTTTTTACATACCTCAAATATTGTACTTCATATTTTAAAGACAGTTTGAGAATATAGTTTCCCCCTTAATATGTTGTATTTGTCACAGCACAGAGCATAGCACAGGTGATTGTATCAAATAGAAGAGTGTAAAGTGTAACTTGGTAGTTTTCTGTTGTGATAATCCTTCTACCTTTCCCCACTCGCTTGTTGAACACTCATCTTTTTTTAGCTAGTGATTGTCTCTGGCCTCTACAGTGCTTTGGTAGAGATCACAACCACAAGTCTTCACACTAATTTGGGGCAATTTGTGGTGATATTGCACTATCCTGTTGTGGTTTAGTGGATCATCATGTTCCGAAAAATGTGAAGTCACATTAACTGTTGTCTTCTCAGAAGGTTCTAGGAGTGCAAAGGAATGTGTAGGAGATGAGGATGAAGCAAAATTTATGGAAAATCTGTACCAGAAAAAGGGAAAAGCATTATACTGTATACAGATACAGTCAAACAGTTAACCCCTTTTTGTCAAGGTGTTGGGGATTAAAAAAATAACCCCAAAAACTTTACAACAGGAGAGTTCCATGAAAATTAAAGATAAATCTTAATCCAGCTGGGGGTCATGCTCTGGAATCTGTGTGTATCTCTGATGTAACCAAGGCAGAACTGTGATCTGCTGAGGCATACATGACACATAATAATTTCCTTCCTTTACAAAGCATGTGAGTCAACTCTGTAGCAGGTCCTAGTGCAGCTCTAATCCAAAGCCTCTAAACTGCTGAAATCTGTAATTCAGATGCATGTCTACAACAAAACTTTCTTTTTTCATATTTCTAGTAGTTCTTCATAGCAAACTTCACAAAGTCTTTTAAATTTTTATTTTGTTGGTTATAATAAAGATAGCATTGGTTGGCTGAGACACTATTACAATATTACGTTATCCTAGCTTTACTGACATATATTGTCTTTTTCAAGGTGAAACACAAGATTTCTTAGTATTTTATGAAATTGTGAAAGCAAAGATGGCACTACCATTCTTTAAAGACTTTGGAGTAGCCTGGCTAGAGTCAGTTTACACTGCAAATATCAAACCACTGTAATGAATTTTCTGATTAATTAATTATTTGTCTTTTTGCTTATGCTCTATGGATAGACTCAAAATACAGAATCCTTTACAGCGTCCCTGATCTACTTGTCAAATCATTTTGTTTATGAACAATATAAGATAATGGTATGTTGTGCTGTGCACATAACTAGACTATAAACCTTTGCTGTCTGCTCTGGTAGAGGTTCAATTTGTAATCTTTGATTTCAAGCTATTGCTCATTCCTTTTATACTCTTAGCTCTCGGTTGGCTGAGTCCCAACACAGTTTGTTCCTTAAGCAAGCACTGGGAGCAATAGCCATTAACCTTTTTAAAGTGGCTTTTTAGCATGTCATGAGTTTATATGTCTTGCTTCTTTTTGCCATTAACCTTTCTGATGGGACAGTGCGCTGTGTTTTGCTTACTTCAGCATGTCATGCCCATTTTCACCCCTTGCCCATTTGCAGGCACTGTATTTCATTACAAGAAAGATGGGGGAATGTGGTGGGGAAAGGACAAAGGCAGTGCATACCAGGCCTTTTCCCCAGGCACACAAACAGATAGTATGACTGTAGTTAAGAAAAACAGCCTATTCAAGACATATCCTTGTTTAGGTGCAGAAGCAGCTCCTCTGGCACTGTCCCTGGGATTTGCTACAAGGCCATAATTGTCAACCATGATAGGCATTGCAACCAGAGCCCTCAAAACAAATGCTGTTCATCTGAGGCCAGCATCAGTGAAAGGTTCAGTTATTCTTGCTTTACTGAGCATGAAATGGAATTGAAAGGCAATATTAAATGGGTTATTAAACTTAAGACATGGTTTCTTTTGATCTTCTCTTGCAATTGCCCTTACCACATGCATATATAATGTATCCTCAATAGGGTTAGTCATTTGTATGGCCTTTGAGTTTCAAGAAATGTTAGCATTGCAATTATTCAGTTGTCATTTTGTGATAAACTAAAAATATCGTTCCTTTGGAAATTAAGTGTTTGTCTTCTGGTTATTTTCATCCTCTCTCTACAAGTATCTACCACAAATGATTAAGACATAGAAAGAATATATATATTTCTAGCACAATTTCCCCGCCTCTCAAAAATCCTTAAAGTGAGTGTACTTTTGTTTTTCTTCAATCTTAATGCTTTCGTCTCAAGGTTCAAATCCAAAAACATACTCCTCCTCCTCCTACTACTACTATATGTAGTAGTTTGTTTTACATATATATGACTTCCCATATGTTCTGCTGAAATGGTTCTAGGACAATTGTTTCCTGAAAAAAACAGAACAACATGAACTTAAATAAGAATGCCATTGTTTAATACAATCTTTATCAGAACCTCTTCTCCAGTGAACACTGAACAATGGCTTCAACCGACTGTAGCTGGTTTGTGGACAGGCACAAGGGAATTGCATGAAAGTACGTTTCTACTGCTGGATTCAGCACTTTTTCAGCTTACCTAGAAACCAGAATGGGCTGGAACATCAAACAGCAGGAATTACTAAGGAATACTTGCCAGTTAAACCCAGCAGCTGGTAAAGGTGCCTAGTAACAGCATTTCCACTATTTGCTCAAAAACTACAACCAAACTGTATTAGGAAACTTCCTTGTAAAAATTTGCCATTTACCTGGCAACATAAGTATTTTCTAGATATTAATTATCTTCCTAAAAGATTGAAAGACTTAAGCAGACTGTTATCATCAGACAGGACAGTAGCATGAAGCAGAAGGTGGAAGAACTGACACCTCACCTTACTGGCAATTAAGCAGAAGATAGAGCATGAGTTAATTTTGCTAAATGAAGCTTAGCTGATATCCAATTTGTGTTTAACCATTTACCTGGGAGTGCTTGCTAAAGATTTGCAGAATTTAGAAACAGGTAAAAAATATTTTCCTTGTGGAATGAAAGAAATATTATAAGATAATTCCCCAAAGATATTAGTAGAAATGTAATCACTTCTACTAGGATTTGTCTGTCTTATTTTGACAGTTCATATTGAATATGTCATCTTGACTTAGGAGTGGCTGAGAAATATGGTATAAATGGGTATACTTGTATTAGAATTTCTGGTATGCATAGCTGCAATGTATGAATGTATTTCTAAAACAATAGTAGAGTAATTCCGCTTCTTTCTTTAATGATTCTAAAATATTTTTATTGTCTCTTTAGTACTTCACCAATCTCTGGAAGATCTGTCAAACAATAAAATAAAAAAGAAGGGTCAATATAGTCAAAGTATTCACAAATAGCCTTAGAGCATGAAAATATTGAATGGAATCAAAGATGCCACTGAGGGGGATTTGAGTTTAATATAATGAGTTGGTTTGGTTTATGTCTGCTGACAGACAGATCAACTGTCATAGCCTCATTTTAGCACTTTCCAAAATCATCTTCCAAATTACTAGAAGTACAAAAAGCATGTAAAGGCAACTTCCCCTAGAAAAATTTTTGTATCAGAGGAAAAGTAAGGTCGGGATTAAATGCTTTACCAGATCAGATGTGAGTTGCTTGGACCAATGTGATGTAATGCTACTCTAAAAATGCTCTGAAATTAGGATTCTATCTTATGCAGAACTGAAACTACTTAGTTTCAGATATTTAAGGTCCTATCGATTGTTGGTGTGTTCTATGCCTAAAATTTTGGGTTATCCTAGCCGTCTTTTGGAAATACAGAATGTGACTTTGGATCGTGGGGGCACCTCAACCTGTATCTAAATCCTGGATGTACTATTCATAAATCATTTTTCAGTCATAGTATTTTACAGCTATACATAGGGTGATAAAAGTATTTGTGCCAATGATTTTTGTGTATATTCTTATTTTGACTTGCAGTCACGAAACCCCAAGTTTTATTTTTTTCACACCAGGCATTTTCTTTCCCACCATTAAGTCTTTCGTTGTTCTTCAGCAGAAGTGCCAGAGTCTTGGGAAATGCAGAGAAATGCTTTTTATTTCAAATACTGACACTAGTGATCCAGCTTTCTCTGTTAAGGAAATGGGTAAATCCACCCTTTCTTCATGGCTCAATCGATTTCCTTTTGAAAGGAAAAACCTATGCTTCTTTTACCTTCAGACAATGTCAGTATATCTACTGTGTTACACTGACAATAGATTTAGAGGGATTTTTTTTTTCTCCCCATAAACCAACTAGACCCACACTGCCTGTTTGCTCTGAAGTTCATGTTTGAAGTGTGCTACAATTAATTGTTCAAGGACTGGTTTTAGCATTGCAGGTTGTGCTTCTGCCTGCACAAGGTTTGTTGTTCTCACTGCTGTTCTCTTTTCTCTCGCTGATTCCGCAGTATAGATTTGCATTGGTGGTTCAGGGCTCTGTGCAGCCAGTGATGCAGCGTGTGTTCTGTTCCAGTGACTCTGCACACAGGGAACAGCAGGTTTTGAGTGCTCTCCAAAGAGCTTCCAGTAGTCTCTGTGTCTGAGCTATGTGTCATTCACACTGAGCTTGCTGAGATCCACGGAAAGAGCAATAGTACGTTGTGCAGAGATGTTGGAGGTGTTTTTGATTTTGTACAATAATCTTTTCTATTCTAATTAAGACATGAGATCTTAGAGGTTTGCTCTAAAACTGACAGAAAGACAAAGTTTCTACTTTGTGGGAAACTTCAGTTTGGGCCTAAAATTTGGATTAGCTAAGATTGGGCTTGGATGCTTCAAATCCACCTTTTATCTTCATTGTAATGCTTTAATTTACTATAGCAGATGCAGGAAGGTCAAGTATTTTTCTCTCCTCACCTAGCTCAGGGAATTCTGCTAGGAAGCCAGGCTTGTTTTCTTTAAACAGCTTTGTGTTCAAGAAACACAAAACATTTTAAAAACCCAACAAACTAAACCAGAATCCCACCCCAAAAAAAATTTATTAAGACTTACACTTTCATTTTTAAAAGATCAGTCGTGCTTTCCTGAAAAATCTTTAGTCCTGTTCTGCCTGATGTGAATTGAGGCTCTCTGACACTGGCAAGGGCAGGGTCACAAACAGGTGAAGGTACTGTCTTAATAACACGTAGAAACTATATGGTGACATCCAAGAACTGGACACATTTATTTTGATTTTAGCTCCTACATCTTTTATTTATCTTGTTTTCCTTTTATAATTTGCCAAGTATATCCATTAATCAAATCAATAGAAGATTAATAATATTTAATCTAAATGCACATGTTTTTAAGAGAACCTCAGTTTGATGTCTAAAACCCTTCACTGAGGACAGAAGTAAAAGTTTATGTTGGTTTTCAGGTCTAGGATGGTATTCCAAATATAGGAGAGTATAACAGAGAATATAAAACAGGATATGGTTGTCAATCCATCATACCCCTCACTGTGTTCCCTTGGTAGGACAGTGACTTCTGTAACCTGTCAACAAATTTAGAGGCAGTTTAAGCTCAGCAGCTTTAAAATTATTTGAAAATTTTTTTTTTTTTTTCATTTTTAGGGTATATCTAAATCTCACTAGTGTCTGCTGTCATATGCAACAGGAATTCTTTTTTACTCTGAGGTGAGGCCTGAGGCTCTAATCCGTGTCTGCAGGTGACCTGTAGTAAAGGATTGTCAGAATAATTACATCTTGCTGTGGATAGGTGTAAGCATTCCTTCTCTTTTTAAAAGATTCTTCACTGTAAACTACCTGGCCTGAGCTGACTACTCTTCACGATGGGGACAAGGAACTTAAAGTAAAATTAACTATGCATGTCCTGCTGTCAGCCTGAGATCTCCATCATTGACTTCTGTCAACCTTCTTGGCAGGAAAACAATCTATTCTTCCCATGCTTTGCTTTATGAAAACAATGCTTGTCCATTACAGTAAGGAAGAAGAAACAAAACAAAACCCTCTGTTAGTTTATATCAAATTGTCCTAGAAACCAAACCCCACATGTTTATTAAGATGTGTGGCTGTGACCACCTGGTGTCGGCTTGAATTGTAAAGAACAGAAAAGAAGTGATTGAGTGTGGATTTTTCCTCTTTATGTATTATACTTTAGTTTAGTCTCAGTCTGCCTCCTAAATAGAATAATCAATGCCATTATCTCTTCCTCCCTTATCTAAATCACATCAGGAGATCAATAGCTACAACAAAGACGGCCAGTGCTTTCTTTCCACTGGGACTCATTACTTTGTTTCCCAAGATGGGGGTATAGATATTCTCGGGAAGGTTATCTGGTGTTCCCTGGTAGTTAACAACAACTGTCAGTTATTAATGGTGCTCTGCAGCCTCACCTTTACAGTGCTGTGACTGATAGCAGGACATGTTTATAACAAAATTAATCTCTGCTGCCTTTTTTCCCTCATCCTCCTGAATCTTGTTGTTCTTCAGTTTCCATTCTCCCCTCCTGTCTGCTGTTGCAATCCTAGGCAGTATGTTGGAGAATATCAAATGTTGGGGGCCTTCTCATTGAGATTCCTCACAAGTGCAGGTTGGCTTTTATACAGGCTAACATCTGCTGCAGTATTACAAAGACTAATTAAAATAAATTCACATCCTAAATTAGTCTTTTCAGTAACATTTATTACACAAGACACTGGGTGATAAAGTGTATTATATGGTTAAGCTGAATCAAAAGTCATATTTTTATTGGATTTGCTGGCCAGTCAGGAGCAATCTCTGCAAAGAAGCTTATATTTGCAGCACGGTATTTCCTATTAGACTAATAAGGAAGTCTACCACAATCTTCTTATGTTTATTTATACGTATCAACTAAATGGAAAAAATCATGCTTAAAAAAAGAAGAAAAATACACTTCTCCTGTTAGTTTGGGTTACACTCCCCATTTTTCTTATCAAAACCAGAGAGTCAGTTTGCAAATCCTAGCTGAACTGATATGACAGACAATTCACACATCAAGTCATCAAATCCTCAAAGGGATAGTTATCCACTAATTTAATGGTTTCACACTCTGCAGTGGAACAGCCTCAGTTTAAGTGCCGATCCCACTCAACACCATCATTCTGCTGTGGGGAAACTGGGCCTGGATCATGGGTAACCCCAAATTTCTGTGTAGTGATGAGCAAATTGAAGCAAGGCAATGGTACCTGAAATACCGTTTGTACATGTCAAGTGCTTACAGGAGTTAGAAATACATGGATAACCAGGACTGTATTTATTCCTTATTAGGTGTACCAGAGAAGCAGAACAGGGTGCTAAAACAACAACATTATTGCTTTTCTGACCTGCAAGACTGTAAATGAATGAAAATGAGGGGAGAGCAGTTGTGAAATTGTGCCTTCCAGACATGCTAAGCTAAGGAGCCAAAACATAAAGCAGTCATGCTGCATCTTTTTTCTAATACAACATCAGAATTTGCTTGTTGAATCTTATAGACCTGACCTTATGCCAAGTGAAAATAATGAAAGTTTAGTGGTTGGATTTGATGGGAACAGGAGTCACCTTTCTCTGCTGGAAAATGAGGAGGTTTCTGACAGATGGATGAGACAAAAATGTGGGTGTTTCAGGCTTTCAGACCATCAATGAACAATACCATGATTTGAAATATGTAGCCATAAAAAAGCTTATCTTAATAAAAAACTTAGTTACTTGTATTTCCAGTTGTACTGCATATTATGAGAGGTTATTGTGATGGGGTTTCTCTGACTCTGCGTTAATAATTCCCTTTAAATTTTTGTTGACTACTTTTATCAGCAGTCACACTTAAATATTGATGAAATAGACTGAGAAAGAGCAGAAAATGGTTTTACTTTTACTTCAGACATTTTTTTCCTTTGCCTGTGCAGCATTTCAAGTGCAAGACATCTTGGCCTGTACTGTTCCTATTTTAGGTGCTTTTTTGGACATTTTTTCTTTAGGTATTTTGACTTTTGCAATTTAAAAAAAAAAATGCCTTTGACAATTAATAATTTGGAATCTGTACTGTTACACAAAGACTTTGTGTGCCTTCCAGTGGGCGGAAAATAAGTTAGTTGACAAATTGCATTTTTCTGTATGAAAGAGAGAAAAGCCTTGCATACACTGTTTGCCTTGATAGCTTTTATTCAGGCCCTAAAATAGAGCTCAAGGAGGTAATTTCCAGTAGCTCTCCATTGGTTACTTTGTTTTCCATACATGAAAGAGCAAAGCAGTGCAGGAGTTAATAAAAATACAGGTCTGTAAAAATGGCATAATACGTTGCAGACAACTCAGCAACGATATTTATGTTTTCTTTTACTCTGACAGTCCCCAGATTGTAATATATAGATTGAGTATTTTCAAGGACACTAGAGGGAAATATGCAGAGAAATCAAAATGGATTTTGGTAGGAGATAAACAGAAACTGTCCCAAAAATGGCCTTGTAAATAACCAAGCTTCAGAATATGAAAATCTCGGCAAAATACTTAAAAGGAACATAATGAATGAAAGAAATTGACAGCAGAAGTGACTGAAGCTGTCTTCAATTAGAAAAACACAAGTGAAATAGAACTTTTTTGTGTCTGAATTTCTTGAAAAATCTGTGTAAAGTTTATCTTTTCTCTGTTAGTTTTTTTGCTTGGTTTTTATGTTTGTTGGTTTGAATTTTTTTTTTTTCTTTGGTGGTGTAAATAAAATAACTTATATCTAGTTTGTTACCTAAAATCAGTCTAGCAGGAAACATGAACTAGTAATTTAATTTTGAATTGGCCATCTTTGTTATATGGGTGTAACGTGTCTTCATCTCACATTAAGATGAAAGGCTTATACTTGCTAGAGCACAGCATTCTTCATCTGAGAAGGTTTTTGAGCTTTGCTGATTTGGGAACTTTCTGTGCCCTCCCCTGTCTTTGCATTACTATTGCTCAAGACCCAGGAAAGATGAAAGCAAATGTCTTAAAATGAAAGTATGACTCTTAACTAATACAGACACATGTCTCTGCAGTATAAAACTGGGAAGCTATATTAATACACACCTCTACCTTTGCCACACTGCAAAGTGAGTGGTTCTGAATTTTGGATTCAGTCTCACAGGAATAGTACTGAAGGTTTGGCCACATAGTTCCCAGTGCAGTGTTTGGCTGCAGTTCATCAGGAAGCCGAGAAGGGAGGAGCGAGGCAGAGAGACAGGCACACCACGCGGGACTGCTGGTGCTGATGAGACGTTTCACTAAGATGATTAATGCCCATTTACAAAATTGGGCTATTAAAAAAAATTGAGCATGCAGCTTAAAGACTGCCTGGGTTAAAAGTGTCCCTGCCTGCTGACACCACTTTCATGGCACACTGTTCCCTCTGTCCCACTGCACCGTAATTATGGCTGAGCCTCTGTCCCAGGTGGCATTAGTCCAGGTCCTGCTCGCTACAACTGCTCCTGTCTCTCCTGGTGTGTTGTGCCAGGCTGTGGCAACGAGGGGACAAGGGAGCTCTTAATGGAAGGTGAGAGCTTTCCATTTATGGCTATTATTTCACTGTGAATCTGGGGTAAGAGCCATTATAAGGGTGTTTCAGAGCACAACAGGAAAAAAACTGCCATAACTGGGAGTAATGGGCTAAGGTTGAGCAAAGGCAAATGGAGGCCATTTCCTGACAGTGAGATCTATTAGACTGTGGAATAGGTAAGTCTCCCAAGGGAGGTGATAGAAGTCCAAGCACTTGAGTCATTTAAAACTATAGTAGACAAAGAGCTCAGGTGTATATAATAGGGAATAATCTACCAGTGACCACAGAATGAAAGACTGATGTAGTATGGCCTTCCATCTCTAGTTTTTGGAATACATACAGTCTTTGAAAATGGGACTTTGAAAAGTCCCATTTTCAAAGAAAGAAAAACAGCTGCAAATGTCTCTTAAAGGAACTACTGCTTGTTTTGTAATGTTGTTCCACAACTCTTACTGTAGATGTTTCCTCTTCAGGTGACAAGTTTCAGGCTTTTGCAGTTGGATGAACTCCAGCTCAGGGGACAGCTTTCTTTTCAGACATGCTGGTTTTCCTCCTTGTACCCTTGTGGTTCTTACAACAACCCTGTACCCAAATATGTTTAGCACTGTTAATATTAGTTACAAGAAGAATACCCTGTTTAACATTTCTATAATTAACCTAAAATGCAGAAATAAGGTTTCGTCTCTCTGCTAACCACCTCCTTTACCTTACAAACATACCTTGGCATGATGGAGTGGGCTTTGCAGGAAGAGGAGTTTGTGGTCCTACAGTGGCAGTCAGACGAGGGGAAGCATTTCATGCATGAGGGAAAAGAGGGAAGCACAAAGAAAGTACCTGTGAGAAGCACAGCCAAGGCCAGAAATACTAGAAGAGCAAGAGATGGGGGTGATGTGATGCCAAAGGAGAGCCTCCACGGTGGAGTGTGCTTGAGCATGAACATGTGATTTAGAGGGATAGTGATCTGTGCAATGCAGTGCCCTAGAGTAATAGACCCAAGATGCCAAGTTTTTTATAACTTGGAGGTAGAATGAAATGTGCTGAACAGGAGTCACTGAGGAGGACGGAGAAACTCGTGAAATACTTCTGATTTTGGAAATTCCACTGCCTCCACTGGGCAATTTTGATCTTATAACTGAATTAAAAACTGCATTTAACCTGTAGCCTTGTCCTTCTTTCACTGTTACATTCATGGCATAAGCTTACATTAAACCACAGACTGCAGAATTCACAAGCAGGTTGTGCCATGTATTTATGACTCGCTCCTCCTCTCAAGCTTCTACCCCTTAGTTGGTATTGACAGAAAATACTACTAGCATAAGAAATGGCTTGATCTAATCTGCAGTGTTGTTTGTGCTAGAAAATTGAGAAGAAAATTGAAATGGATTATGTTCAATAAGCCCTAAGGGTGGGCTAATATACTCAGAAATCTTTAGCACCCTGTAATGATTTGCTGTCTTCAAAAGGTTCGTTTCTTTTTAACTGTGATTTGTATTTTTTTAATGTTGCAAAATTAATTTTTGACAAAACAGATCTGAATATTACCTTGTTTACACCATATTTTTTTACCTTCTTTCTGAGGTTTATGTTATAACACTGATATGCTTCATGTTTGCTGTTTACACCTAGGCACACATGCATTGCAGTCTCAAGATTCTCTAGCTGAAAGCCTTATCTGACAATGGAAACAAACACATTAACCATCTCTGAATTACATACATATCTCATTAAGTCTTTTTTTATCTTGTCCTGTGTTTTATTTATCTATAAATTAAAAGTTTTATTTATATATAGGGGGTTTATTTATATATTTAAATTTATTAGCTATGATGGTTGATTTTAAAATTCCAACCTCTAAGATGTTCATTTGATCAGCAACTGCATTGTACTGATGTAAGTGGTCAAGATTTTGAAGACAGTGCACTGAGATGCAACTTGGTGTGCCAGAAGAAAAGACAAAATTTTTATTAATTTTTTGCTAATTCGAAACTTTTATTTTGCTTGATGTGTAATCTCAACAATAGCATCTTAAGACAATTTTATGTATTTTCTGCTGTCTATATTAAGCAGATGTATTTTTTTCTCACTAGTTTGTTTTTTTTTTGCAGACAAATCCATAAACACAGCATTGATTCGTATATAGTAATAATAAAACTTAAATATCAACATCATACCTGAATAGTGCTTGATTTATATATATCTTGTATTTGTAATGCTCTTTTATATTTAGAAGTAAAAAGAACTGCATAAGGAGGGGCAAGATTCCAGTGACTATACTGGTATTTATCCAATAACTGAACACCTTTATTGTATCGTTTATATGAAAGCTAGGTATATTAAAAGGCTTATGTTATGGTAGGATGCAGAGTGTGTATGCATACTATACACAGTCCAGTAGAAAGCTGTGCTGAAGTATGTAAATGGGTTAACACAGCATTTGTAACCATAGTCTATCAATATACATATTTCCGTGTCATTTCTTGTAAAGTGTTCTCCAGGAGGGAAAAATATAAGCATGTGACTAGAATACTGATACCACTGGTGGTGATGGCATCTGATCTAGAGAGATGGTTACTAAACTCAAATTGTTATCACCTACTGCCTTCTAGGCAGCTATTTTTCAGTGCAGGATTTACCATAAAGATCACAAAAACAGCTGGCAACCATCAGCTTGTTAGAGAAAAGACTTTAAATGTTTTTTTCTATTTAGCTGTGATGTAGTGTGACTTACTTTAAAACGTAGCTATTGAATGCACAATCTCCTTGAAGACCCAGAACTCCATTTAGCTGGTAAAATCCTGCTGTGGCTTTAAGGTTTCTGTAGGGATATGAGTCTGTGAAAAGCCAAAATGGGATGGGAGGAGGGGGTGGACTGTGTTCTGGAAATTCTGTTTCTGAGCTGTGGCAAGAATATTTCACTGGACACATTTGTACTGTCATTAGCAAGGCAGGGAGGCATATGATAAATATTACAGAAGGATAAATTGCAGCAAGCTGCAGAAAAATATACTTGAAAAAGGAAGTAAAATTGGGGGTTGAAGAAGGTGTTGGGCATTTAAAGCAGGGGAATAAATGAAATTATGATTTTTCTCTATCACTCAGATGGAGCAACGGTGCAGATGTACAGTCCATGTCATGCTCACTCTACACTGTGTGTGGGAATGGTATATCTGCACCAGAGTCAATACTGAGAGAATTGCATTGTGGTGATTTTGAAGATGGATTTTCAAGGCACAGTCTGTCCAAAGCAGAAAGCTATGAGAAAATGTGGTTGCTATCAGCTGGATTTTTATTTCTATTTCTTTTGCAAGGTGCAAACTTGTTCTTCAGTTTTCCATACTCCCCCCATTTATCTTCTTTAATTTTGTTTCCCTCCACAATTCCTGGAGCTCTCTCTCTGTTGCCAAGTATCTAATTCAGCTTCCATATCTGTTTTAGCCATCTCTTTGTTATAGCTACATTTCAACAAGCTATCCTGCTAGAATATCCTATTTGAGAACTCAGCCCAACAGCTGAGAGGAGTGAGCTTGGATGGATGGATGGATAGATAAAATTACCCAGAATAGCTCTCAGAGCCGTCTGTGTTAGCAAACTATTTAAGCTGTCAGCCCCTGTGTATTTATAGCCTACTTATCACACTGCTATCTGAACACCTATCAATTTAGTATTTGAAATCCAGTCCAAGTCTCAGCCCAATTGTGGAGACTCACTCACTGTTGCTTACTGGCTTTAGATGAGTAGAATATGAGATGTGATATCCAGCCATGTTTTGCTTTTTCCTTCCTAGTCTCTTATCTGAAAACTTGATCTAGGACTTCCTAAACTATCAGGAAAGACTCTTTGATTCCTTAGTTGTTCATAGCTCTTTTCAAAAAACGGTTTACCTCTTTCTGAAAAGGATTTTTTATTGAGAAGTCTTGAAAAATTTCCAAATGAAAATGTGATATTCTTTTTCCTCCTTTCTTAGTTTTTTACTCCTTCCCATTTCTTTTATCAGTGGAGGGGTTGTTTTTGGTTTTGTTTTTCACATTACTACTTGGGCAATATGTCAATGAGAAAGTGAAGAGGTTTTTTTTTTTTAGTAGTGAAAATGGATAACACTTTTCACCTGACAGTCAGAAATGCTAAGTTTTGAAAGTGAAGCTGTTCCACGGGATACTGAGCTGAGAGTCATCTAGAGAGGGGAAAAAGGAAATCTTAAACAAATTGAAAATGTTGCTTCTGATACCTTGAGACTCATTTTTTGGATTTTGGTTTGGTTTGGTTTTGGTGTTTTTATTTGGCTGTTCGAGTTTTTTGTTCATGTAGCGGACTGTCTTTATCTTGACCACCAAGGCCGAGAGCAAGTTTTTCTTGCTTTTGCCCTTCTGATTCCCTGCCTTGTCCTGCTGTGGGGCAGTCATGAAGTAGACTGAGTGGGAGCTGGGCTGCCGAGTAGTCCCTAACTACCCAACTTTGGGAACAATGTAAGAAGGTGGAGTCTCCCCTGTTGGAGATAAGAACTTGGTGTCTGCTCCTCCCTGCTATGCAGCTATATTTACTACTAACATATTTGCTGGTTTTGTAGGCTGCTTGAATAAAAATATAAAGGGGAGAAAAGGATATGCATATAAATATAAATCTGTGGAGGTGTTAATGACAAGTTGCCCTCAGAGGAAACAGCTGATCGATGTATAGGAAAGATGAAGGGGTGTGATCATGATCAGACAACAAGGTTAACAGTATCAATCAGGTCTCCTAAAATAGATGGAAGATTTGCAGTTTTGCGTCTTCAGCTACAACCTGGCCTTGTTTTCTGGCTTCAAATATAAAATAGCAATAAAGCATCCATCTACCTGACATCCTTTTATGTTCTCTTTCAATCACGGGCTGCAAAATGTTTCTTTTCAGGTTTACCCTGGTTTGACATCCCTGTTATTGCCTATCACTTTAAGGAGTTGAAAGGCTGGGGATTGATTTCATTTTCTTTCAGCTCTCAAGGTTTTTTATGTGGAATCTGTTTCTCACTTGGTTTGCATTTCATCTAAGATAATGCTGGCTATCAGTGCTTGAATAATAATTGAACTGAAGCAAGCTGTTCAGCCTAAGGTCTCAAGCTGGGAAAGCTGTGTTTGTCATGTGTGGGTATTTCAAAAGAGTTTAACATTCCAGAATTAAGTTGCAAGCAAACACAGAAGGAGGGGAAAATCTGTGCAGCTCTGGCTGTACAGCTGCACCACTGCCTTCAGTAGTTCCTCACTGTACATGAGCTAGCCCTTCATGTTGTTTAAAAATTTTCATCAGTGGTATGCAGTAAAGCATTACAGCACTGAGAGGTGGAAAATTACATACTGGGAATTTTGAAACATTGGATGAGCCTTGTGGAATTGTTTCTCCCGCCCCCTCAGATGCTGTTGAATGGCCATTTAATAGTTACCCTGCTTGAAATTGAACTTTTATTTTGATACCATTAGTGCTGCTAAAATATAGATGCTGTTTGTAGCTTTTATAATTATGTTGCTACACCTTTAGTTGACAATAACACTCTATTATTACAGTTCCACCATCTGTAATCTCTGGTAATAAGTATTTGAAATTATGGCTCAGCTGGCAGAAAAAGCAAACTTATTTTACAGTATCAGTCTGTAAGTGGATGGGTGACCATGCAATTTGAATATTGCTTATATTGAATGCCACTGTTTGACACGCCCTACTAGAATTTGGATGATTTTGGGAGTTGGAGATGCACAGTTTTGGGTTGCAGTTTGGGTTCACCTTCAGAGATTGTTGATAGGCCCCAAAATTGTTGATAGTACTCAAAAGCAGCATGACTTAGCTGTGACCTGGGGGTAGAGGAGCAGAAAATTTTTCACTTTGTGAAACTTAACAGATGTGTACAGAACTACTGGATTTTTATTTTTCTTTTCCATTATATTGCTCTTTGAGCCATTCTAATAGTCTTTATACTCTCCTGTGCAAACGATTTTTTCTTCAGCTTGGGAAAAAAGTTTTAATGGTCCAAATAGTAATCACATCTTGTAAGTCACAGTCTGATGGCTTGAAAACATGGGTTAATTAAAAAATTTGCAGGCTGTTTTTGAAAAGCTTTAACTTTCTTCTGGTGTATTTCATCCAGACATGGCAGTGAAAATTCACCAATATATTAGCACTTTTACATATTTTAGTAGTTATTCACATGCACAGTTACTGTGCTGCCAGTTAGAGGATGTGATTTCTGTGTGCTCTGGAGACCAGTGACAATGAAAGATGTGTTAAATATTAAGGAAAGGTCTTTCTATGAAAAATTCTGCCATTTGCATAAAAGATGCCACAAGACACAAAAATGGGAGTTAATCACAGAGGTTAAACCATAAAAGAAAAAGTCATGCCTAGAGAGAGAGAGAGACATTCCTGTTGTAGCTATCTATGAATTTATGGTACTGCTGATGGATATCTTTTAAACTTCAGAATTAACGAGCACCCTGGGGACAATGAATGACAGCTAGTTAAAAAGGAATACAGGAGTGAATGGGCAGTATTGAGTATAGAAGTTTTTGCTTTGCAGGGGTAGGCATGCTAAAATAATTTTGCTGATAAATATCAAATAAATTCTGCTTTGAAAAACATTATGCTTAAGCCAAATTAAAAATTGCACGAACAAGTACAGTATAGCTCCTACAGCATAGGTCTCTTATAATGTAAAAGAAAAGAGGTAAATAGCATAACTTAAAACAAAACCTCTAGATTTTTCTTAACCTTTGAAACTTCAAGGAGAAATACCAAGCTTTTAAACATTGGATTTTACCCTAACTGTTAGTGACTTCCTTTTTTGGAGAGACAAGAGTGGAACTGGGCTGTGCTGGGACTGCACTTTGCTGTGTATATCAAGTTAGGATTGTACACTCTTGAACATCCCTTCCTGAGCAAGTGATTGCAGAATCCTGTAACAGGTACATTTGCAGGTACATTTACTTCCTGAACTGTTAAAACGTTGCTATTCAGTATGAAGTACTCGCTTAGTATTTCCTTTCTTAGGTTTAAAGTGCTTCTCATCGGTTTTGAGCACTCCAAATCAGCGATGAGGTTTACTGATTTCAGCACTGCTCATGTTGATCCACATAATCTTGATGGCTTGATGGAGATTCTGACCTGCCTCAGACTGGCAACAATTATAGACTCCGAGTACAAAGTAATGTTAGTTACACCTACAACAATCCTCCAGCTTTTCAAAATTCAGAATTCAAAATTCGGCTTTTTGAAAGGTGGCAAACATGTACATGGGCATCTCCTGGTGCTGGATGGCCCCTGTCATGGCACAGGGGTTTGGATTCAGCTTCCCTCTCTTGTGAGCACACACTTCCTTATCACCTTCATGCAGATTTGTGGGTTGCACCTAGCTGTACTAAACCAGTGGCCATAACTGTGTCAGCAGCCCATCAGTAAGTGACGTTTTTAGGTTGTAAGTCTGCTACCTGCCTTATGTGAGAAAGGGACCATTATGGAGTTGTCTTGACCATATAAGAATTTTTTTTATCCATACTGTATGCCTTCATCTTTTCTCCATTTGTAGAATATTCTGACAATTGCCTGCAATTTTTCAACTTACACAGCACTTGATTGTGAAAGCAATTTAATTTGCTGAAGTTTTTCCACGCCTCTAGAAAAATTTTCTTTTAGCCTTTAAGACATTAATTCAGCAATTTGTTGAAAAGCTCTGTATGAATGACAAACTCCTTTTAATCTCACTTATCTGTTCATTCCTCTGCCTTGTCAGCCCTTGTCATGAGAACCCCTATTACATATAGGTATTTTTTCCTTATCAGTGCTGGGCAAGTGCCTTGCTGTTAAATATAAAGCGCTGAGATTTCCCTGTTACAATGGGGTTAGACAACTAATTTCAACGAGCCTCATACTTTCTGAGTCTCAGGCTGGTCAGTTTTTTTCTTTGCCAAGACAAACTTGTGACAGCTGAACAAACATATGAATATGTAACTGCACTAAGTAGGACAAAATCTTCCCTCCCCTTGGAGGAGGGAGTTCAAATGGTGAGGAGAAGGAATGTATGCAGTGTTCCTCTGGCTGGGTTATGTTATCAGGGCAAAAACCAATGCTGCATCTCTCAAACACAGCAGCTATCAGCTGAACATAATCTCCCAAGGCAGCAGAGAGGCTAATAAGTGGATAATTGCCACCTTTAGATATTGAATTTGGTATGACTACTGGAGAACTGTGTGTCTAGTCCTGAAGTCCCTGGTACAAGAAGGAATGCAGCAATTTGAGAAGGTGAGAGACTTTCTAAAGGATCTTAATTAGTTCAGTTGGTCAAGGAAATGGTTAAGAAAGAAAGAGATTATTTTAGTTTAGTATTGTACAGAGAGCAGAAATGTGATGTTAGAGAGCCTTGTGGTCCAGCTGACAAACGTTTCTAACAAGTGGAAGCTAGAAAAAATTGCAATACAGTGATTAATACTGGCAAAATGTGCCACAATCAAGGACAGATTTTCTAAATGACGTCAGTAGTAGAACTTGACTCGGTATTTTCAAATTCAAACATACATTAGTTCCTGGAATACCAGAGGTTCCTTCTAACCTCTCATATGAAAGTCTTTAAAAAGTCATCCATAATACGCCTTCCACCTTGCTCTTTAATTCTTCTGTTCTTTTTACTGTGAGATAACGCTGCATTTCCAGAGTCCCCAGCAGCTTCTCTTTCTGCTAGGAACAGAGTCTGTGTTGGATATCTGGGGCAGTCAGATCCTGACTGGATTTGATCTGAGTGCAGAAATAGCAATATAAAATGTGAAAATAATTGTTCAACCTTTTTTCCTGGGCTTTGAGGCTGGTGTTGTAGAGGACAAAAGAGAATAGAAGCACATGAGGGCATTTTTTATTCTTTTTTTCAGACCTGTCACAGATCCTACTTGACAAACAAGTCTGTGCTAGTGTTAGGTTTGAAGTGTTACCATTAGACTGCCCTACTAGTAACATAAAGGTATATAAAGCCTTCTGTCCAGCTTCCTACCTTAATTAAACATGGAGTTTTTAAATAATCATTAAGCCCATTCCTTCACTCTACAATTCACTTACCACTTGCGCTCATTGTATGGATCTCTTGAAAACAGTCCTTTCTTCAGCAGTTTCCAGAGCCTTCTCCAGGCCTATGGATGGCAGCTATGCTGTGTGATTTTTTTTCTT
>VWZU01013672.1:3298969-3328772 GCA_013397095.1 Sterrhoptilus dennistouni | reverse complement strand
TTTTTTTTTTTTTTTTTTTTTAATAAAGGTGGCTGAGTGCCTGCAGTACTTCATGCTCAGAATTCAGAAAAAGGCAGTGTGCTCCCAGCAAGCATCAGAATATTTAATCCCCATGGCTTGAAGGTGTGGTGTCTATATCTATATTTATTTCCCAGGAGGCTTTAATGTCTTGGGTTCCTTTTACAAAACAGGGATGTTTGCACTAGGTGTATTTTTTTGTGATGAGGAGAATACAAACAAGACAATAATAACTTCCATTTTCATTAGCTACATCTCTGCCTGTCCGGACATATTCTGATGAATACTCCCTAGAATTTCAGCAGCAGCAACAACAGCAAAAACTACCAACTTGGGGTTTCTTAGCAGGTTGAGAAACATGGAAGGAGAAAAAAAAGGTATATTCTAAAAGTATATTGACTGTGGCAGAGTTTGGGTCTGCTTCTGATTAATGTAACCAAAAATACACGTGAGAAATGAGTAGGAAATTATTTATGTTCTTGGACACAGTGTGTATATCCTCTCTCCCAGTCTTCAAAAATATGAAACTCCTGAGTATGAAAGCCACTGTAATTTTAAAGCTTCATCTTCTCGGTGTGTAAATGGTATAAACCAGCTACAAGTGGTGCCATTTGTTTCAAATACCCTCATTTTATGGAGAGTTGGCTGACAAGTGGCTTTAACTAATGGCAGTGGCCAGGAGGGCAGCTACACCTACAACTTTCTCAGCAGTGCTGAGTTGCTATTTGGTCTGAGCCCTCAAAATAAGTATGAGCAATTCCTGCAAAAAAATTTAGTGGCTGGACAGGCATTTATTTTTTTTTTTAAGTCTTTCCAAATTTGATCCATACAATTATATATCTGTCCCAGTGTTTCTGTCTCCAGCAGTGGAGAGTATTAGATGTTGGAGGAAAGTGCTAAAACTCCCACAGTGGACAATTATGGAATAAGCTGCTCTAAGGAAAAGTTCTTTCCTAACCACAGGATGCCTTGAAGTATTTCTGTTCTGTTTAATGTAATTGGAGATCTTCATATTAGTCCTATAAATGCCAAATCCCTTTATTAATCCTTCTGCAGGATTAGTTCTTTTAAAAGCCAGTTGTGCACAGTGGCTGTTCAAAAAAGTAGAAATTCAACTTTAAAGAAGTCTTTCTGTTTTCAAAGCAGGACAAGATCTAACTGATAATTTTAAAATGTATTTTTCTTCATGACTAGCCTGATATATTCCAGTTGAAAGACAAGCATGATAATTCATGCTAGTTGTAGGAAACTGAATGAATTTTGTTGCTGCTAGAGAGAATGTTCTTGAGACTTCTTTTTAATATTGCTATTTTTTATTTATCTGTTCCAGGTATTCCTGTAATTCTTTGTGTAAGACTCATTCAGTAATCCTTTAAAATATGTCTCAGATGTTCTCTTCAGAGCCTTATGCACTTTTTTCTTTTCTGCAGGTTCACGGTCTAAGTTTTAAACATCTAATTGACTACTAATCTTTATAAGAAATAGGATCATAAATTCAGGCATTAAAGATAAATATTAGGTAAATTATGAGGCTAATGTGTTCCCAACTAAGTAATTTTCTGATAAGCATTGACATTTCAGAAGACATTTAATTATTGATGTGCAATAGATCAAGAATGATTAATCAGAAGGGTATTGTAAGTTCAAATGGATATAAATTGTAAGTTTTATAATGTTGCCATTATTTCATTTACTTGGACTTTAGGTTAGTAGTCATCTTGGATTAGACAATGTAGGGGCACACTGTGGAAATATTAATTTATTTTTTTTTATTCCCACAGATTCTGAACTGGCAGGAACTGGCCACAGTTGCCAAGTCTAAATCCTATGTCTAAATCCTATGTCGAATTTCAATAGAAATGCATGCCTGAAAGACTGTTTTACATGTATAATGGTGTCAAACACAAGCAATCTTTTAAAAGAAAATTACGTTGGCTTCAGTTTTCCAGGACTCGTGGTGAGGTGGTGTTTAACTTTTTAATGATCTTATGAGCATGAACTGTGTTGTACCATAAGGTGGTGAAAAATACCATAATCTATTTTTATCTAAGATGGCATATTTTAAGGTTACACTGAATAGTTTAGATGCTGTAGATTTGGGTTTTCAACACAAATTTTTCTCTGATAGTGTAGTGCTGATACTGCTTTCTCATGAATATGTAACAGCATAAGGAAAGAGCTGGACAGTGTGTGTTCTATATTAAGAAATCTATTTTCTCATCATTATAAAACACAAATATGTTCTTAACAGAACTATCCATACTGTTAAGTATGTTTAAATCAGCTGTTACGCGCTGGTTTTATGCAAAAATACAGTTCTTGTCTATTCAGGTTCTGAACATGCTGTTTATTATGCATGCTACATGCTATCTGACAGCTCCATGGCTGTTAGGGTTGGGTCTGTGGTGATGATTTCTCAGCCCTTGTGAAAGTTCTATAAAGATGTGGTGTTTCAACTCTGAAATGAGTTTGGGTTTCAAAGTCAAATTCATCTCTAAAGTGCCTTTTCCAGCTCAATAATCAGCTTACTAAAAATCTTCTAGGTTAGCACAGCACCAATGTAATTGTGAATCTAAAGCTTGAAAAAATAAAAAAACACCAACCAAACAACACTAAAAAATATCCTAATCGCTCAAAAAATTGAAAACATTTTCATGCCCTTCAAGCAAATTTTTTTAAATATGGAAATGTAAATGCAGTTTTAACTAGAGAAAATCTGTATGGGGAAATGTCAGCAGGTAAGAATGGTTGAGCAGTTTGGTCTTTTCCCTCAATCTGACTTGCTCTATGATTCAAAGCAGATAGGAAGCCCACTATAAGGACCTTTGGTTATCAGTTCCCTTTAGTGTATTGGGGTAATATTGCTCTTCCCACAGCTTCCATGGCAACCGAGAAATATTTAGAGGTTCAGTTCAGCGGCACATGTCAGTGATAGCAAGAAGACAATGGCTGTCTGAGACTAACATCTCTGTCCTCAGTTACCCTAGAGAAGAAGCTAATGGAAGAGATGCCCCATTTCTGCCAGGCGTCAGAGTGGTCCTGGGTTTGCTGGCATCTCATGCATGGAAGTATCAGTGAATTTTTAGGCACTTTTGCTTTCCCAACATACCATCCAGCCATTACTGGAAGTCATGCAAGCATGTATCAATGCATTACTTTTTTGCCTTTTTTTTTTCTTGGAACAGGTGACAATGACAACTGTGCAGGCAATATTTTGTTAAAAAAGCTCATGTCCTTAATATGGCAGACTTCAGCCTTTATGATAATGAAAATACATGTAATTTTTTTTATTACCATAATATCTGCACAAAGACTGTGATAGCATCTTCAGTTTGGAAGAATTAAAGATCAAAGCATCTTAGAATTTGCTGAAATATCTCCAAAAGATCTGTCTATGAGTTTAAAATTTTCAGTAAAATTTTTGCTGTGGTGAGCTGAACGCTGCAATATGACAATTGTTCTTTTCCTTTTTTCTCATATATTTCCATTTAAAGAAGGAATATATGTCAGGGGTGGACATCAGTGAAATTTTTAAAATTGCATCAAATTACATTATTAGAAGAGACAGATTTCTGTGTCAAAAATCACCCAACAGCCAAAGTATTGAACCTGACTAGAAGTTATTTAACCAGCTGTAAGACCATGACTGTGTAACACAAACCTTTAGCTTCTATAGCTATTGGCATGGGATTTTTTTTAAAAAATGTTTGATTTCCATTGTGCTTTCTTCAGGCTCATTGTGCCTTTGAAAACACTGTGGTACAATAACATAATCTTGAGCTGGCAAGTTCTGTATGAGTGCATATATTTTAAAAATGTGCGAGGAAGATCTCCCTTGTTATCTTACTCATTAGGATGTGTGTGCAGATGCCTTTACAGGGATTCCTAATTGTCTGCTCTGATTCTTTCATGATCAGCAAATCTGCTTCTGATGTCTGAAGTTATTACTTTCATAGTGGCCTTTTCCATTCAAGTAAGCCTTACTCAATTTTTCAGGAGGGTGTACACTTTTCTCAGCTGTGTGCTTGAACTACTTTGGTGCAGGCCAGCATGGCTGGGATTTTGCTCAGGATCTTAGCTTGAATTTGGATAAACAATGATTTTGTTAATTGCAAAACAACCATGTAATACAATGAAGCTTTAAGTAAAGTGACAAAGCATAGAGAAATATAATTTCCTCATGTGCACCATGTGATTTACCTGGTGATGAAAAGACCAAACATTAAGGACTCACTGAAGATGAAGGGTGAGATGGTGTGTGATGAGGACATTTTATGCTTAGCGTCACCCCAAACCCACTTCTGATCTCTAGGGTTAAAGAATTCAACTGCCATGATTAACCAATGTCAAGGAAAGATTGGAAACAGCAATCAATACTCAGTGGAATAAATCTTGAGGGTTGCATGTGAGTTTGTGTACAGAAATTTTTAAATTACATATTTTAATGCACTAAATGCCAAGATTGGTTTGTAACTTCAGAAGACACTGCAGAAATTATGATCGTTACTGTATTTTATAAACGACCATATTTTCTGCTTATTTTAAGAACTTTGAAGCTTATAAAATCCCCACATACTTTCTTGTGTATTTAAGTTGTTCTGTGGGGAATGAACCTTGTATCCTAGAAGCAAAACCCACAAGCTGCACATTGCATTTGGTCAGATTTAACTTCAGGTTTTTGTTTAAGCTTCTCTCTGCAGGGATCAGATGGCCACACTATTCTAAAGTGGGCTGCATTTATCGAAAGAGGTTTTTCCTATTTTATTGTAAAAAGGCTCACAAGCACAGAGCTTATGAATTTGGAATGGGGGAAAAATACAGAAAAGAGTAAGCATTTTGCACTTGAGAAATATTGGTGTATTCAAGGATGGCTTTATTTACCAGTAGAGATTTTCTACCTCCTTTCCTCTTACACACCATGAAATGTGGCTTAATACTGCTGATGTATTGCATGGTGTTTATGGTGCCTGGCTGCATGGGGAGGTGCAGGGGGCAGTGCGCCTAGCTGAAGGCAATCTAGTCAGGACTCATTCCGGTGCTGCTGAGTTAAAATGAATCTGTTTAAGGAGAGAATTTGTCTTACCACTGTTCTTTAAACAGACGAGAAAAGGCCACTTCTGTGAAGGGTTAGAGGCTTTTCAGTAGTCGGAGTTGTCAGCCAAGTGAGTGCTCTGTTTGGTTTCCCTCTGCAGGGGCCTGTGTGCAAAGTGGAAATTCAAGGTTGAAATGGGATCTCTGCAGTCATTTATGTGAGAGTTGTACAATGATGCCCCTAGATGAAAGAATACATAAAAATTCATAAGATACATGAAGAGCAAATTTCATTAATATTTATCAGCCTTCTTCTTTGTGGAATATACAGATGTTAGCTCATTGTTGCATTTAAATGCAGTATACTCAAGACAGGAAAGAAGTAATGGGCAGTAAATTCCAGCAACCCAATGCTTCTGAGTATATGGCCATGAAGCCAGAATTACAGTACCCCTGCTTTTAAAACAGTATTTTCATCTACTCTTTTTCTCATGTGAGTTTGTGAAAATTAATCAACTTTATTATCATCCCAAGTTATGTATGGTATTAAAGCCCTTTGTTTTTTAAAGGTTGCCCTTCAGACTTTACCGATTGCTTACTATCACAATGCCAGCAAGACTGGAAAATTAAACTGTGGTGGTGAGACACGATTTCTGTTTACATACCCAGGTTTTAATCTACTGTACTCTTTCTGAGAGAGGACAAAAGTTCAACCTGTGGCTCATCATTTAGTCCTGCTTCAGAAGTGTAGCTGAAGGGGAAAGGGTTATTTGGAGCTACAAATGTGTTAAAGCCTATCAAATTCTGCTGTGGCTACTCATGTTCTCATGCTAGGGGGTAATTACTTGGAACCAAGGTTCTTGGCAGATGTACTTTGTGCCATACCAGAAAAACAGGCAGAGCAGTGCAGTGTAATAAGCAGTTTTGTATAACATATTGTTCTAATTAGCTCATGCCAAGACCTATTAACAGCACTTTCTCCCATTTTTATCTCCCAGCCAAACACTACAGTAATACCCCTGGAAAACACAAGAGAACAATTACAGTCAATCCATCAGTTCTTACCAAATGACAACACATAATCAGTTACTGAGGAGTCATGCATTGTTTGTGGTGACTGACGGGGCTACCCTGAAGTAAAACCAGAGTGTGAGCAAGTCTTACTGTGGCAACTCTGCTTGTGCCTCAAACTTAGCAGTTTCATCTGGCAGGGTTCTCACCTGAGACTTCCTTGAACAAAACAGCATTTGACTCTCCTGGGATGTGGGAAAGATACCACCACCTAATTCCTATCTTGGTTGAGAAATTCGTCCAATGTCACCAACTTCTTGTGATGTCATGCTATCTGCAGGCATCATTCCCTGTTGCAGGCATTTGTTTTCATGACAGCTTGCAGGAGCTACATGGTTTTGCTTTTTTCTTCTCTCTCTTTAGCTGCTGCAAGTCTTGACTGCGTCTGATGTTGTCTTCCAACAGTGCATGTTCTCTGCGCTGGTTGAGCGAAGTGCAATAGCTATTGAGAGAATTTCTCCTCAGCCCGTGTTTTAGATCAGATATTTGTGCAGATCCAGGATACACAGAAGTGCCGGAAACATCTGTGTGAATTCCTGCTAAGTGGGCCCTCCAGTTTCACACTGGATTACTGTGAGAGTCAACTGTCAGCTCTAAGATAGCAGCTAGACATAAAATAGCATACACGTTCTCCAGGCTATCCAACAGACTTCAGAGAATTACAGCATTAATATCAGTGTCAAAGGTGGAAAAAAATTAAATAAAACAATCAGAGTTGATGCAGTTCTCCCCACAGTGGAGGCTGGCTCTAATGGCCTGTCAGAGGCACAGAGCTGTGTGTGTCAGACCTGGGCAATGCTCACTGCACAACAGGCTATTGCAAAAATAGTACCAGAGGAGCAGTTTCAAAAAGCCCTACAGGGGAAAAAAAAATAATCAATGATATAGAAAAACACAGTTGAGGAAATGATGATAGGACTGTAAGAGTCCTGAAAGAATTGAGGACTCTGACCCTCAGAGGGTTTTAACTAAATAGCTGCTTAGTTGATTGGATTTACTTGGGGACAGAGGGGCAGAGGAGCAGGAAGGAAAAAAGCTTAAATGAAGCTAGATGGAGAAAAGATCCTCTAATAGATCAGACAGAACAATAGTAAGAGCTTTATTACAGTCTTGTTAAAATTCCCCCAGCTGAACAGTTATTCAGTTATCATGTTAAGATCCCACTGTAGCATGTTCCTAAGGGGATTTTTTCAGTCTCAGAGGTTATATTCATGCCATAGTAGAAACAAATCAGTATTTCTCCAGTTTATGTGCCAAGGGAAGACCAAACTCGTTCCTTGTGAGACATCTGCTGATCTCATCAGCCCCAAAAAAGCCAGGTATAAACCATTTAGATGAGACTTCTGCAACTATCTTTTCATCCAAGCCACAGAGAGTGTCTTTAATTTCTTGCTCTTTCCTGTGTACACTGTTTGCTTCTTTTTTTTTTTCTGTGAAAATGTCACTCTGTTTTTTCTTCCTTGAAAGGCGTTTGTATGTGAGTCATCCCAGCAACTCTTGGATCTCATTTTTAAAACCTGCTACTAAGAATTACTGCTTTGTGTTACCTTGAATACATTCCACTGCTCCAAACATCAGTCTCTCTCCTCCCTTTTCTTCTTCTAAACACTTCACTTTGCCTGTAGCTTAGGAGCATTGTGATCTTACAGTAGGGCACTTCACTTCAAGTGAGAGCTTTCCAGCTTCAATGATCTTTTGCTTCCTCCAGCCAGGAAAATGAGTGGTAGAAGCCCAAATGTGTGTGACTGCCTGCCTGTGCACCAAGGTGTTGCTGAAGGAGCACTTACTGCCTTACTTCATACATTCCATCCAGGCAAATTTGTGAACCTATCACACTTGGTCTAGGAGGAGGGTGGTTAGGTGTTCCTATGCAAATTCAAAGATAAAGCATGGTGCAAAGGATGGTGACTGATGAAAATGTGTCTGCAAATGGCAAGCTGCTGCTGCTACTGGTTTATTTATTTCCATAGCAAAAAGTGTGTAGGAAAAAATACCTCTGGTCAGCTAACTAAGCACAAGATGCCATGTGGATTCTTTAGGGCAATGTTTTACCTCTTTATGAGGGTTGTAATGGCTGAGTTTGTCATGTGATATCAGCAGAGAGGTTCAACTAGATGACTTCCAGTAATTCCAATAGTGAATTACCAGTGATGTTTATACAAATTATTTCCTTCCATGATCTTAGTAGCAGCACTCTGAAATTGTTCTTTTTAAAATATAGCACATTCATAAACTATTTATTCATAAAATTACTAGTAGAAATTTTTTTGTGTTTGCTTTAGTGCTTTGTAGAATGCAGATGGACCATTATGCTGACAATTACTTTACCATACTTGTAAATATGGGGGTGAAGACTGTGAATTTAAATACTGATATAGGAATTAAGCTTCGCTTCAACAAAGACAATTCATGATAGTTCTTTGGAAATGCTGCAATCTGTTAAAGCTGAAATGACATTAAAGTACACATATTAAATATGTATTAGATAAATATTAAGACTGAAATATGCAAATTTGGAGCTTGTAATTGCATTTTTTGTTTTCCTGATGTGTCTATTGATTTTTTTGATGACACCAAATTTTCCTCTTCTGATCTTTTAACACTTAAAAAAAAAGAAGCAGCACCAGGTTTAGTTGCACTATCGTCAAATCCTCAGTGGGTTGTTCTGTTGAACTAGTGATTCACCTCACCTTCAGTATTTACAAAGAACATTTGGTATATCTTAGATATTAAGGGAAGTAAATAGGTATATAAAACCAATTTCCAGTCAAATGTCATTTGAGACTTTGGAGTAAATATTGCATTATTTTATGCACTATCATTTATTATTTGCACTGAATAAAAATAAGACTTTGACCTTCAGTGATTCAGTTGTTTTCTAGGACACAATGAAGGCTTTACTAAATGTAATTTAATGGTCTAGGACATGGGTAAAAAGATGTGCAGATACAGACTGTAAGGAAAATGCTAATTATCCTAAATTTAATTACAGAAAAAGATCATGATGAGAATACATAAAAACCCTTGAAATGCAGCCAAAACATTTTCCAAAGAACATTAAAAATGATTGCTGTTTACTAATCACAGATGATGTAGACACAAAGCTGCAGCGAGAAACACGTTTAAATTTCACCTATGTGGGTAGCGGTAGAAAATCTGGGCCAGATGTAGAGAAAACTGGGACCTTAGTGTTATAGAAGAGTAATTTGTTTTAGGCTGAAGCACAGACTTCCCCATTACCTCCGAACCGTGCCAGCTGAACGTGTCAACAGCCTCCATACATGACAAATGTCTCCACACAGACTTCCTCATCCGTGAGCACCGATGCAAACAAAATTGCATGATCGTTGTGAGGAGTCCTACAGCTTTTGGTGGTCTCCTTTGGTGGTTAATGTAAAGTCTGAAGAGTACAGGTAGGAGTGAATTGATGCACATGACAGCAGCATTACCTACCCAATAACTGTGGGTGTTCAAGGATTACTCTCTCTTATCTTTTAACACTTGCTTCCTTCAAAGATGGAAAGCTTCACCATCCTGCATTTTCAGACAAGAAATACATGGTAGCCAGGGGCAAAGCAGAAAAGTTTATTTATTGAAAGAATTGTTTGTGACAACTGATTTTCATATCAGGGCTCTGACTTCCAGTTTCCTTGAAAGTACTGCTAATTTCTGAAAAGTCTCATTCTTACATTGTTTTATCCCAACATGAATGTTGCCTGTTCAGACAAACTGAATCCCAGAATGCTAATTTTTGTCCCTATTAAATTTCATATTTGATATATTTGATATAGCACTAAATTCAAACAAGGATTAGGACATTCAAAAGTAGAGTTTCTTTTCTTAACTTTTGCTTAAACCACTTCTTTACTCCTGTTCCACTAAGGGAAAAAAGTGTAGGTATTTGGGCTGGCTTTTTGTCTGGTTGGCTTCCAGTTGTCCTTCCTGGTTTGAGATGAATAGGAAGAAAAGATAGCAAATAAAAATATCCACAGAGACACACTAATAAGAACGGATTGGGCTTCTCACTCCATTTTAATATCCAGCTGGTTTGTTTCAACTTTTATTTTCTTTAGAATGTTACCATTTCTCAGGCTGCTAGGTAATCTGAACTTAAACTTCCCAAATCCGAAAGTGAGGTTAAGTACAAATGATACACTAAAACAGAAGAGAAATCTTCAGGTAATTCAAGGACAATCCTGAGACACAGGATCAGGATTATCATCCTGATGGTCAGTAGTATAGTACTTGAAAGTATCACCTCCTTCATCCCACCCATTTCCTTTTTTATTGTCCTGATATTGATTACTCAAGTGCAATTTAAAGTGAGAAAAGGATAAAGGCCTGAGATGCTGCAGATGAGAAGGGCAGTACTGGAAACGAAGGAAGTGACCAGAGGGGCAGAGCAGTGCAGGTGAGCCTTGGTCCTGCATCCCACACGTGTTTTCTGCTACCTCTGACAGCTGTTGAAAAACCCAGTTGGAGAGTAATGACCCATGGACCACAGTAAGAAACCTCATGGAGCCTTGGCTGTGGATTTAGCATGTGCTTGCAAGGCATTTTCAGGGAGCTTTTCTTTTGACCTCTTAAGCAATGAGTGCTGTCAGCTGGTGTGGGGGTGTCCCCCATGCCCAAGTGGGAACAAAGGGATCTAGCAAGTACCTGTCAGGGCCCCTGGAAGGCTGCTGGGCCCTGTGTGTTTGGGGAGAAAGGATTCATTATGATTTAGGCAAACCGGAAAATACTGTGGTTCATAGACCTTTCAGGCTGTGCAACAGATGGTGTTGTTTTGGCTGGCACAGGAGGCAGGTGTTAAAGCAACTTCCAGAGATAATGGAGCTGCAACCAGCAGAGTTGAAAAAGAGTACAGGGAATTAGAAGGCATAACACATTTGCATGGAGAAAAGTAGAAGAGGAGCTTTGAAACTGAACTAGGACTTTAAAGGCAGCCATCTGACTTGTTTGCTGCTTCTAGATAGAGTAACTGGTGACTGGAAAAAGGGAAGCATTGCATGCATTTTTTAAAAAGGTATAAAGTAAAACCCTGGGGACTACCAACCTGTCAGACTCACTTCTGTGCCTGGGAAGATCATGGAACAAATCCTCCCTCAGTATATCCTGTGGCAAATGGAGAACAGGGACAAAATTCAAGACAGCCAGCGCGACTTTGCCAAGGGCAAGTCCTGCCTGAACAACTCAGTGGCCTTGTATGATGGAATGCCTATCTCAGTGGACAAGAAAAAAGCCATGGATGTCATCTGTCTGGAATCTGTAAGGCCTTTGACAGAGACCCCCACAACATCCATCTCTTTGTGTTGGAGAGATAGAGATTTGAGGAGTGGACTGTTTGGTGGATGAGAAATTGGTTGGATGATCATGTCCAGAGAGTAGTGGTCAACAGCTCAGAGTTGAGATGGACGTCAGTGACTAGTGATGTCCCTCAGGGATCCATATTTAGATCACTGCTATTTAAGGTCTTCATCAATGATATATACAGTGGGATCAAGTGCACCCTCAGCAAGTTTACAGGTGACACCAAGCTATGTGGTGCAGTTGGAGGGTAGGATGCCATCCAGAGAGGGACCTGGACAAGCTTGAGAAGTGGGCCTGTGGGAATATCATGGAGTTTAACGAGACCAAGTATAAGGTGCTGCACCTGAGTCAGGGTAGCCCCCCATATCAACACAGGCTGGGGGATGAACAGATCAAGAGCAGCCCTGCCAAGGACTTGTGGGACTGGTGAGAAGCGGCATATGGGCTGGCAATGTGCATTTGTAGCCTAGAAAGCCAATTGGATCTTGGGTGGCATGTAAAGCAGTGTGGCCAGCAGGATGAGGAAGGTGATTCTGGTCTTCTCCATTCTCATTAGACTGCACTTGGAGTATTGTGTCCGGCTCAGGGGTCTTCAGGAAAGACATTGACCTGTTGGAGCAGGACCAGAGGAGGGCCATGAAGATGGAGCATCTCTCTTTTGAAGATAGGCTGAGTGAGTTGTGGTTTATTCTGGCCTTGCAGTACTCAAAGGGGGCTTATAAAAAAGATGGGGACAAACTTTTTAGCAAGGCTTGTTGTGATAGGAAATATGTAAATTGTTTTAAACTAAAAGGGGGGTAGATTTAGACTAGTTCAAAGATTACATTTCTCACAGCAAGGCGGGTAAAACACTGCAACAGGTTGCCCAGAGAGGTGGTAGATGCCCCATTCTGGAAACACAGTCAGGTTGGACAGGACTCCAAATAACCTGATCTAGCAGAAAATGTCACATGATCTTTAAAGATCCCTTCTAACCCAAACTGTTCTATGATTCTAGAAGGAAAGGAGGTATGATGGCATGATCTGCTTTGGGCTCCCTTGGGATTGGTGTAAATTGCTGAAAATACACAACCTTGTCAGGACTGAGACATTGTAGTTATCATCTTTTATTGCTGATGTTTTCCATCCTCATATATCACTAAAAGAAGAGATTTGCTGTCTGGGAGAAGTAAAAGTTGTGAAAAACGGGTATGGATGATCCTTGTGCATGGTGATATTAATCCACCAGAGCGGTCAGAGCAGAGAAAATACATTCAGCCAGGGAACGGGTCTTCAGTCTGCAGAGGATCTTGTCTTCAGTGATTAATCCCACCCTGTCAATTTCTGGGGTTTGTTTCTGTAGTTGAACTTTGGGTTACAAACCCTTGCTGGGCACACCTCTTCCAAGCTGTAACTCCTGCTCCGATGGTGGGCCTGGCCGGACCTCTCTGGTGTCTGCACTGCAGCTTCACCCTCCACTGTAGTGGCCAGGGTGGATCACAGGACTTCCTGGGCTCCAAGCCTTGGGGGCAGGTGCCCACACAGGGCCAGACACTGCCTGAGAAGCCTGGCCTGGGACACATCCTGTTTAGATCATGATCAGCATTTGCAGCTGTGACCAAATAGTGCTGGCTAGCAAACAGTACTTGTTTCCTGATTAGCTTAATGCTTGCTTGATTGCAATTATGAAGACATGCCTGATATTATAGTGATATTCCCAAGGTTTGTGGTACAGGCTTAATAGAAGGGAAATATTGAATCTTATTAACTCTCTACCCACATTAACTTGCCCCTTGGCAAATACCTGCTGTCAGTCTGTCCAATTTATTTTGTGATTTAGGCATAATTTCCCACAAAAGGACACTTAAAATTAAAAAAAAAAAAAAAAAGGGACTATCACACTCTGCAGGAGTAAAAAAGTGCTGGATGCACCAGGACAGTTTTCTTCCAGGTCAAATACAGATATTGCTGCAACCCCACCAGGTCAAACAAGCCTTAAGAATGCAGAGAGCAGCACATGTGATTGCACATACAGTCATTGGTGTGTGCCCAGCTTCAGAGCCCCTGACTGAGAGAGGATGACTTTTTAGGTATTGCTTTGGAGCTGTAATTTCAAGGGTTATTTCCTCTTCTTCTTCTCTGTCTTATTTTAGTTAGATTTATTTTCATTTCATTGTGATGTATTTCATCATTGTTACAGCAAAAGTAAATAGTAGCATGGTTGCTATAATAGTTGCTATGTACAGATGATTAAAGTAGAAAATATTATTCTACTCATTTCCTTTCACTAAGTTAATGAAGAGTCATTGAAAGTCTCAAATGCCACTTACTGTTTAAGATGCACTTCATGATTGTGTCAGCTGCTCACTTGGCAGATAGTATAAAGAAATATGAGTTATGTGTCCCAGTTAGGGAACTGTAATAATACCTGGGTTATTGCATCGTGGGGATTCTTTTCCTTCAAGGGTTGGTGTGAACAGATTTTGCAAAATATTTTAGAACTAGAACTCTTTTTAAAAATTTGTCAATCACTTGATCTGCTCTTGAACATATGCATGGATTATAACCAGTATTTATGGATGAGCAGAAAAAATAATCTAGGAAATATAGTGTCTCTTTTCTAATTTAGACTATTGCAGTTAGTGCTGAATGTTGATTATCATCTGCTAGGAAGACTGATGCTCAGATTGTCCAAATAGGCAACTAGAAGTCTCCCTTTACAAAGAGAGCTACAAAACCACTCATTTTCCAGTGAATAAATGATACAAATACTTACTATTCTTGAAGTACGGTTCTATATTTTAAATAATTTGGGGACTTATCTTGCAATAGGACATTGTGTCTAAATGGTTATGTCTACATACGGCAAAGTTGTGATGCAATGCATGTTAAAACAGGTGCAGTACCAATTGCCTCTTAGACTTGTCTGTGGGAGGGTGAATACGCTCTTTGAACTCTCTCTGGTCTGTGCATATCAGTTTTGGCTGTATGCTGCCTGGTATTCCTGAGCCCAAAACTTTCAACATTTGAGACTGATGTACCAAATGACAAAATAAACTCAACACCCACCCCTGGGAAAAAAAAAATCTTGCACAGAACCACGATGCAAACAAAGAATATTTAAATTCGAGTTTTTTGGTAGGTCAAAACGCTTACAATTTGTTTTAAATTGTCTGCATAAAAGCATAGGTATTTATATTTCATTTGTTGTTGTCTAGTCAAGCAGATTTCCTCCTCTTTCAATTTGCATTTACTATAGTAGGAGGTTTGAGGAACACTTTGTAATTTAATTTGACATGTAGTTTGTATATGCTGCACAAATTTAGAATATGTGACACTTAAACACACTAAAGGTCTCAGTCTTACTGAGTTTTGCTAGGCAAAGAAGGATGGGGAAAAAAAATCTTATCATGAGTCTTTGGAAAAGTCAAAATGTATTCTTCCTTCCAAGTAGTGCATTTGTCTTGCCTCTGGCCTAAGTTCTCAATAAAATGTGAAATTTTGCATGACAGTTGGTGTGAAGTTAGCAAGGTGCTTTTTGTCTTGGCAAGTATTATTGACAAGAGATTTGAATACTATCGTTAGTTTAGAAAATTTGAATAGGCTTAATATTCAAGAATAGATGGGCCTTGTTTTCCTTCATTGAAGTGTAATAGCATAATTCAAGTTTTAAGAAAGATCAGGAAGCATCTACTCCAGTCTCCTGCTTAAAGTAAGGTGAACTATGAGTTCAGATGAAGTTGCTCAGGATTTTTTTCCAGTTGGTTTTGAAATCTTCCAAGGATGGAGACTCTTCAGCTTCTCTTGGCAGTCTGTTCCACTGCTTCATTGTCCAAGCAGTGAAAAAACTTTTGTGTGATAAACAATCTGGACTTCTCATTTCAGTTTATGCCTGTTGTCTCCCATTCTGCTACTCTACACCACTGTGAAGAGCTGGCTTCATCTTATAATTTCCTTGCAGATACTAAGAACTGCTGTCAGGTCTCACCAAAGCTGTCTCTTCTCCAGACTGAACAAGTCCAGCTCCCGTAGTTTGTCCTCATGAGGCAAGTGTTCCAGGCCTGATCACGTTGGTAGTTATCTTCTGAAATTGGTTGTCTATCAGTGTCGCTTGTGTATCAGAGGAAGTGCTGGCTAGAGAGGGGCTGTGGTTATGGGGTTCCCAGGTGCTGCTGGCTGTCTTTGCTACCAGAACACTGCTGGCCTCTGGTCAGCTCATCCCTGCACACACCCAAGGCCAGTGCCCTGAGAGCTGCTCCCCAGCCATTACCATTGCAGGAGTTATTCCTCCCCAGGTAGAAGGGGTTTTCGTTTCTCCTTGTTGAGTTTCATAAGGCTTCTGTCAGCTCTCTCCTTCAGCCTGCCTCGTTTTCCTGGAATGGCAGGTCTTCTCCCAAGCACATTGGTGGTTCCCACTGTTCTGGAGTGAGCTGCATGCCAACTCATTGCAGTGAGTTCTGCTACCTCCTCTGGGTCACTGTTAACCACAACAGGTCCCAGGACAGACACCTGCATCTAACCACCCTCCTGGCAGAGAACAACCCATTGACCCAACCCTCTGAGCCCAACCAGCCAGGTAAATTTTGTACCTGAATGGGCTTGTAACATCTTAACATGGATTCAGGAGTATTGTGGGAGATGTGTTGTAAGCCTTACTGGAGTCAAAAGGGCCCACTTGTTTTCTTGTTTGGCCTTTTACTTTAGAAGTATCTGTTTAGAAGTATTGTTTCCATGTTTTAAGTGCTGCTTGCTGACACTCTGTGTCCCTATTCTTTGGAAATTTTTGAAGCAGCTCTTTTGACTCACTGGATCAGAATATCTTCTTCTAATGAGTGACTTTTCACTTTAATTTTATTGATTGAAAATCAGAATGAAATATAGTTATCATTTAATAAAAGAAGTAAATAGAGATCGTTCTGAAAAATAGTACTAAAATTTCATAGTTTGTTCAATAAATAATGACTTGTGCTGTCAGACTCTCTTTTAGGCTTTTAAGAAATGCCTATCTGTACTGGAAGTTATTTTTAATAATTATAATGACAAATTATAACACAAACTAATTGAAGGCTTTATTTTCATAGCAGTATCTTTTAAAAAGGTCATTCTTCAGGCAGACTCTGTTTAGGCTGATTTTCACATCTGTTCTTACAGATATCCAGTCCAGCTAAGTCCTATTAGAATACAAAATTTCTATGTAATTGCAGTCCCTCAATTACATAGTTTAGGGATTTGAATGTAATCTTTGGAGGTAAGAAACTCTGCTATGTCTGTGTGCACATGCACAGAGACTTGCACTTTGAGACCAAAATACTGAAGAACCTGGATTTCATTTCCCAATATGGGAGACATTGCAGATCAGGCTTCTAAAGCTGCCTGGGTACCAGAGGATTTATGGATTGCTAAAAGCATCTGTTTATCTATCTCAGTCATATTTTACTTCTCTCAACTTCAGTCATCTTAAGCATGCAGTCAAATAGAGTATCCTAGATTTCCCCAACCATGCAGAGAGAGAGACAGATCCATCACAGGGTGAATTCTTCAATGCAATCCAGATACCTCCTAGACAACTTTTGCTCTATACAGTTTTAGATTATATAGTGCTGCTGTAATTAAATATCAAATTGCTTTTTTCCTAAATAAAATGATTGTATCCACTTAGTTTTTTGATATTTAAGGCCTGAAAAAGCCAATGCTTGTAAGCATTTATAAAATCACGTTTAAGGGCTTTGTCAGCCCTGATTTTTATTGTCCATATCTATTGCAAAAGCCTGATAGATAATTCTGAAAAACCTTACAGACTCCTTTTTGCATGTAAAGGCAAAACGGAAAAAATAAAAAAGAATTCATTAATTATGTTAAAGCATACTTCTGTGTATATTGGACCAGATCTTGCTTTTGTAGTGTTTGTATTGCAGTTTTCATGAGGATAGCTATCTAGTTGTCTTCTGCTATGTATGCAAGAAAACAGGAGCTTGGACAGTTTTCACTTCAGAGCAGGAACTGAAAACAGAACATATGCACCAACTGCAGAACAGCTGCCTTGGCCAAAACCCACTCTGTTTTATCCTTTCAATTGCATTTTTGTTCATGCATTCAGATAATAAGAAAACAATGTATTCTAATTTCTTCATCCTGATAAAAAAGAAGTATGTATGCATCAAAGATTAAGATTTTATTAATATTAAAGGAAAAAAGTGTTCTTAGGTCAGAGGTACTAAATGCAGATTCTCCGGAGAAATATTTCACATTATAAGGAAATATTTATGCATGCTGTAAAAGACTGCATAAACAGGCTCCTTTTTATTCTGTGTGGTAAATGGTAATGAATTTCTAGAAGAAAGCTATCTACCGGAAGCTATGGGGCAGGATAAATTGCAGAAAGATTCTTGTTTGGGATTTGAGCTCATCAAAATAACCAGACTGTGGGCTCTGAGTCTGCAGCCGTTTTTCAGAGAACAGCACCTAAGGGTGTGAGGTCCCAGCTGTGTCAGCAGGCACTGCAGAGGGGCAGTGAGGACCCAGGTACCGCTGCTGTGAGCACAGCTTGAAGCAGCAGCCCCAGCCGGGGTGGGTAGGAGAGGAGGGGAGCGAGGTGGGGAGGCACTAATGGGTACCTGGAGCCACACTGCAATCAGGATGAGCAGCCAGTTCTCAGGCTCCTCAGCCCTGTCACCCTTCAACTTGAAAAGCTCTGGGAAAGAGATAAGTCACTCGGTTAAACACAATAATTATATTCCTTCAAAAGCCAGTGAAAGTGGCACATGTTCAACACGGATCTCCTCCCCCCTTCTTGATTGTAACAGAAGATTTGGGCGGATTTCCTATTCGGAGGCAATCAGTGAATGTGGAGAGCGAGGGATGGAGGATGCCCTGGCTGACCTTCAGAAGAATTATTGTTTCTTTCACTCATAGTTTCTCCCCCAACCCTACCCCCATCTCCCTTGTACAAGGCTTGGGAGCTACAGAAGCTTTTTATTTAAAAACAGGTGCATAAGTGGAGCTCTCTGCGGTGGGGATGTAATTGATTCAGGACAACAGTGCCCCTAATCAGACAGCTGCTTTTGTTGTCTTGCCCTTTTGTATGAGGGACTAGGAAAATAGCTATCACTATGTGTCTTAGTCAGGAAATATTCAGCAAATATTTGTCAAGTAAAGTGTGTTTAGAATACTGCTTAAAATTACACATATATTTAACACTTTCCCCTCCATTTCTTCTCCAAACTGCCAAGCTTTAAAGGATACAATTTAATTAGCAATGACATTTTAATACAGTTCCTTGCACTGGTTGTGCTCTATGCAAATAATTTATTTCATGGAAATCGTATTGGGATTGAAAACACTTTTTCTTTTCCAAGCAGTATTATAATTCCTAATTGGCAGAAGCTTCACTGATTTAGAAATGTGTTCAAAGAAACCGAGGTGCAAGTCAAGGGTACAGGGGGATTAAAGTTGCTGTCACTCTTATGCAAATGTCTGTCACCCCACACAAGGCTCACAAATTAAAATTGAAGTGCTGGTTTGCTGCTGCAGTCATGCTTTTGGAATAATCAGTAATGAATTCAGCTACATACCACAACTGTTTCCTAAAACCAGAACATTATTCTTGTGTAAAATGCCACATTTATATTGTTAGAGAAAATTTATACCCATTTCATCCTACATTCAGATCTTTAAAGTTGCTAGATATGAACCGAGTGCCTTTGCCTACCCTGAAGATGAGTTTTCCATGTGCAGCAGCATGCTTGTCATTACAGATTAGTGCACCATTTAGAGGGAAAGGGAATAGATAGAATAGATAAAATATTTTGCATATGCATAATCAACACAATTGCAAATAAAGGCAAAAGTCTTGGGAGGCAAAACACAGCTGTAATGCTAATGCTGAGTGAATAATTTTCTTGATGAATTTAGCCTCTGTGTCTGCTCACCAAATAGCCTCAAACATATTGTAATTTCTGAGAATTTGGTTATTCTTTAGAATTGCTGCACTGTTTTGTGTGGGGTTCTTTGTTTGTTTTATTTTTAACTCTTTGGATTGCATTCAATTTGTGATTATAAAATATTTGCTATCCAGCCTCTAGGCTTTATTAGGTAGTACTGTCTATCATATAAAGATACCTACTGCTTGTAGCAGTGTAATTCCTTTAGGAATACCCTCTGCAGTTGGCCCATAGCAAAGAGTTAGAGATTTATTTGTAGTGGTTCATGGCATGTCCTAGGAACAGTTGCTTTCTGTATGGATGAGAAAATTTTAACATTTACGTAGCTGCAGTCTTTGAAGAAAGCAAAAAATAAAGTGGTGATATTCTTCCCATGGCTCATATATATATATATATATATATATATATGCTTTGCTTACCACATTTTCATCTACTTGGTCTGGTTAGACTTGCCAATTTTCTGTGGAAGGGAATGTTGATATTTATCTCATGTTTATAATTTAATTTATAGCCAAATTGCTAATGACCACAAGCATTTTTGAGAAAGCCAGTTCTTACAGATTCTATCTGAAAAGTGTTGTTCTTTCTGGTACAACATAAGCAATTTCTTAGCAAGGAATAAGCATTATTTCAGAGCATTTATTGTCCTTTCTAGAATGATTAGTTGATTGCTTGACATTTTGTGGTGGAAAGTTTTTGCTTTAGTGGTAATAAGTATTATTTCACTTTCTTATTCTAGTTATCGGAAAGGTCTGTGGTGAATCCTATAAGGCAGTTCACTACTGACACTGGCTGCCCAATGATTTGGGAATAATTTCTGTGATTGTGTTCCAATGGATAGCAAACAAAAGCCATTACACAAAGTATAAAGCTATGAACCCTTTGAATCATTTTCATACAAATATAAAACTCTATGTTTTCAAAAACAGTAAATCAAATCTATTTGTCCTTGCAACCTGAAAAAACACTGAGACAGTAGATGGACTTCTATTAGTTCATGCAGTTTAAAACTGTTTAGATGTACAAGCCCCAAACAACAGGCTGCTGCTTCTCCCAGTAGTGTCTGTATTCTTGCATTTGCTTTTCCATAAATCCATTAGTCAGGCACCAATCTTCAACAGCCTCTGTACTGGATTTTATAAACTATTGCAGTCAGTTATTCAAAAATCAGCAGTTTATGTATACCAGATAAAACCCAAACACTGTGTTTATCAGGGGCTCTGTACCAGTGGTAGGGTTGGAATCAAGCTCCTGTAAATACAGTATTGTTAATGGTTCTGATTGTGTAATAGTCACCCTCATAACACAGGAGAATGAACGATTGCCCAAAGCAAAACAGTGTGTGCAAAGAGCTCCTTGTATGCCATTTTCTTTCATGATGCATTTGATGACCAAGTCCAAACCCTTTCTAACTCCATAGCTGTTATTCAGGAGCATGATTTGTTTTGATGTGAGGAAAGAAGGTCAGACTCATTTAACAACACTGTACATTCCCCACCCGTGTCTTTGATATGTTTAGTTCATAGATCCTGATTAACAAATCACGTTTCTTAAGACCTTATTTGAGAAAATAATCTGGATGCAGCTTTTATATGTCTTTGATGTGCACTGTGTTTTCAGGAACTATTAGAAGTAGATCAACCAGATTCCTATAGCGCCTGTAATTTTTGTTATCCTTTTTATGTTTTGCTGTCACCCTACCCACAAGCATTCTTCTCCAGTGAGGTAGGCAGTACTGCTCTTTGTCCAGCAGCTCTCTCAGGTCTGAGGGGTTTGCTTGGAGTTAAAGCTGTTCCCTTATGGGAACAGCTTGAACTAACTAAATAAATGAATTTTTGATTTTTTAATTAGCAGTACACCTAAGTAAAGCATATTGGCTATTGTTAGTCTTCTCCATCACAAAGCAACAATTTACAAACTGGAACTACCTTTCTTTTCCCCTCTGAAAGTAATTATTAGCTACAAAGCTGTAATAAATCAGAGCACTTAAGGATGCCTCAAGGGAGCTTTCATGTTTGTAAAACCTTGTCAGTCAGGGTTTAGTTTTGCAAAACTCCAAATGAAGCAGTGTTTTTTATTTTTATTTTATGTGAACTTTCAGAGCAATGAAGCTGAGAAGGTATGGCTTAAATTTTGTTGTCAGGGTTTTCTTTATTTTTTAATACTTTATCAGTGATATATTATATCTGATATATATCAAATATAATAAATCAGTTCTCTTTAATTCCCAGACTGGCAAACCTTTAAAATGAAATTTAAAAAAGATATATGTTTTATATCTTTCTTAAAACTAATTAAGTGTACCCAGACTATTAGATGCTTATGTTACTCTGTATTTGAGGATTATCTGCCTAGAGCAGAGAGATAACTTGCAGGAGATGCATTGTGCTGTCAGCAGAGTGGTAGAGCTCATGCCGGGCTCAGACAGCACTGGAGCTGCAGACATTTCATGCTCACAGAGGTTACTGCAAACATGGGCACCTTGGGTCATTGCATTACAGCAGCAACTTTATTTTACATGCTACAGATCTACAGATGTATTTCACATATGTGAAAGTGCCTGAAAGTACTTCTGCTAGAGGACACAAAATACACTGTAAGGGTGAGTAGGAAGAAATCTCTTGAAAGGAAAATTGTCACAGAACATTGTCAAAGACTGTGCAGTTACAGTGATCAGGGCATCTTTATTCCTGAGTGTTTAGTTTTATCTCAATAGGATGGATTTTTATTTATTTTTTTCTGTGAATTAGGTCAGGGTTTCCAAAGTTGATGTGTTCGTTCTTTTAACAACAGAATGGGACTTAACCTAATGGCAGTTTTTGGTAGGACAGGCAAGGTTAAAAGCACTGATGGGGAGATGGAGAGAGCGGAGTAATAGCCTATCTAGAGCATATCTATTGGAATAGTTGAGGCTGTGTTATTGTCTGGGCGCTGTAACACGGTCCTGGAGAGTGACCTGTGTCTCTGAGCCCAGAGCACACTGCTGTAAAGCCACTGATGGCAAAGGGAAGGGATGGGTTCTCGTTTTGATATCCGAAGAATGTTTATTCAGAAACAAACACGGAACTGTGAAGCGGTCCAGGGATGAGAACAGCTTTGAATAGGGCCAGGGACAAGAGCAGGGTTGGGCTGAGGGCACAGGAGACAAAAGGAGTGGATCAAGGGCCAACAAGGATAAAGGGAAGTAGTACAGGGGGGTGACTAGGAACCAGAGGGAACCAACAGGAATAACAGGGGTGGAGTACTGTGGCAAAATTAGGCCAATGGGGGTTAAGGGAGGGAAGAACATTCTGGAAAAGGTACATAAATGGTAGATGGGGGCTGAACAGGGGTGACATCAACTAACTAACCAATAATGTAACAACTTAAAAGATATTATCATGTGTCTGCAAAGGCCCATGGGAGAGAAGCTTTTCTCACCATAATCTAGAGGGTTGTTTCTCTCCATTGCATTGGTCCCTCCAGGATTGAGATATAACTACCCTTGTTGTTTCAGCAAGGAGACTGTAGTTACAAGCTGTACGTTGCTGCTTTCTATCTTTCTAAAAGATACTGTCTTTCTTCTTGTTCAAGAAGAGTCTGGACAATGCTCTCAGGCACATGGTGTGATTCCTGAGGCAATCGTGGGCAGGGCCAGGAGCTGGACTGTGATGAGCCTCTTTCAGCTCAGGATTCTATTATTATCGCCAGTGAATCTGCTAACCAGTTACTACCTGTGATGAAAAAATAAACAAATGGGGTGTGGAGGGGGAGGTGTATGACAAGTGCTAATGCACTCATTAAGGTGTATGATGACTATCAGAGGTATAAAGATTAATTGGCATACTGCAGAAGGAAGAGTACACAGCCCTATAGCATGGTTCAGGTGGGAACAGCCTGGAGCTGTTAATTTCTCTTGTTTTAAGGCTTTCCTATCCATTGCTCCTCTGCTTCACTGCAGCAAGAAAAAAGTTCTCTATCATTGAGTGGTATATATTGTAAGTAATTTTTTGTTGGTTGCCTAACCTAGAACTGAAGTTGTTACTGTAATTTTTACTATATTTGTAGAGTAGCTACAGTACTGATTTAAAAAAAAAGGAGTGGGAGTTAAATTGGTGGGACTGTTAAACTGCTGGAGGAGTGGTTAAATGCATTTGGAAAAAGAAATCATTACTTTAGAATACTCTAGACCTAGGCCTGGTGACAGCAATACTCAGGACCAGCTATTTAAAAAACTAGACTCTCATTAAAATAGACACCTTTTTACTATTATTGAAGAGTCATTGAAGTATGAGATAGAATGTCAGATGAACAATCAAAAAGGAAAATTAAAGAACTGCAAATAGTTCTTCCCTTTCAAATGCTTTGTAATTAAATGCCCGGATAATTTCTACTACTCATTAACTGGAATCAGCTAATGAAGAGTCCACAAGACAGTTGGGACTGCGGTGCAGTTGGTCTGGTGAATACATTGTTACTCAACAGTAACAAAGTGTTACTGAAGCTGATTGATAGTAAAACTCCAACTGACCTTGATGGGAAAAGGGAACAGCCAGGATCTTGTTCCCCATGTTTAGTTAGTGGAGAGACTTCTAACTTTATTGAAAAGGGCGAGATATTCTGCTTCAAATGGTCATGGAAACACCTTAAATAAATAGGATTACACATGTCTAAGCTGTTCCGAACTAAAATAAATTCATCAGACTAACAAGTGTATGCTCAAACATCTGAGTCTGTAGTCTGATTAGAGAGGGTGAAAGTTAACTCTGAAATAAAGGCAAGGTATGTAAATTCAAATAATTCCTTTTCTAATTTCTCTACATGTATATTGGGAGAACTAGTGGAAAAAAAATGGTTCTCAACTGCCAGTGGATTACTCGTAAAAGTATCATAAATTACTAAAACAGACACGCATAGATTTAATGGCACATTCCCAAATGACAGGAATCTTCCCCACTTCTAGCATGTTAAAATATACACACAAAGTCAGGCTTTGGGTGAAAAGGAGCAAACATAAAAATGACCAGATGGAAAGATGAAACACTGAAAAACTAAACCAATATTTTACTTTGGTCCTTCAGTCCCTATTCAGCTGAGCAGTGAAAAGCACAACCTTCTTTTTGATTCTCCACAAAACTTCAATGCCTCGGTTTTGGGCTTTTTTTTTTTCTCTTCAGGCTGTCTTGGAGATGTCACTCCTTCCTCCCTAATAAATATTTGTGAGTCATGCACATGCTAACTCCAAGCTCAGCAATCCTAATTTGTAGGCTTTGTAGCTGCATGTGAAAATGCAGTGCAGCTCCCAGCTGGCAGGCTGTCCAGCTGCCTTTGGGACAGCCCCTTGGACTGCACTCAGGCTGGACTCCTTCCAGCAGCTTTAGTCAGCCCTTGCTAAACCTGCTAACAAGGATCTGGTGCCCATTTTTGTGTGAAGTGAGAGCAGCAACAGCTTCTTAGTTTTAAGTTTGTTTACTGCTTTTTGGCAGCTCCCTCCCCAATCAGAGGGGCATCTGAGAGGTCACAGTTACAGCCCTTCGGCTTCTCTTCTCCACTGCAGGCATGTGCATTGTCTGTTTACCTTGCTTTAACAAGCTGAATCTCTTAATCTTCCAGTTCAAAGCCAAAACAAGAGGAAGGGTGTTCAAAAGCAATAATTACTTTGCATTCTTCTATAATGCCATCATCTTAAAAGTTGTATTAACCAATGAGCTTCTGTGAAAAAGTCAAAAACATCTGGTCATGGAAAGGCAAGTATTAGGTGAAGATCTAGTTTGACCATTGTTCACCATGAAAAACTACTTTCTGTCAAAAGAAGATATTTACTTGGCATTGCTGTATATTCATAAATCTCAGCGCCTTTTACTCTTGCCAAATAGTTTATATTTTGAAAAGAAAATGTCAGATAGTTGAGAACTTGAAGACTATTGTCTGAATTTGTTGCCATTATGTGGAAGATGCATGAGTGTCATAATGACAGGGAGAAATGTATAAACCTTAAAAGAAACTTCTTTTGGAACTGGAAAGATCCAATGAAATTAGTAGAATTACTGTAGTATGAATCATGATTTGGCCCAAAGTCTGAGTATTTCTGCAGGTTCTGGTAATTGCATGTAAGGCCCTTGTAGTTTCGGCAGTGTACAGTGTGTGCAGTCCTTTGCTGTTTCCTTCAGGCTAGCCCCAGTCGTGCTTGTTTCTGTTATTTTCTAAATATGCTTTTCAGGCTGAATGGTGGCAGGCTTTTTCTTCACCTGTAAAGAAACACAAAACCAGGGAAAAGGGTCCCATAATCCTTCCTTAAAGTGGATTGTTGACAAAACCTACACAGTTTCCAGAGAAAGCAAATACTCTCTTATGTTTTCCTAGCACAGAAGCTATCATCTCAAACCAGGAATAGTGCCAGCAAACTCTGGCACTATAGAATAAGCCGTTTACTTGCTCAAACTCTCAGGCCATATGGGAATCGGCACTCTTCTCCCCCACAAATATCTCTGTTACTTGAAAGAAGTAGTCCCTGTGTTGCACATATTAGTAATCACAGGTTCATACTTCGAATTCCAGTTGAAAGGGTTATTTTATGTAAAGCCTGATACCTTTCTTTCACTCAGTCTCCACTAGATATTCCAAGTTGGTAAATAACAAGGTTCAACTATACAATTATGGGGGTTTTTTTCCCCATGTTTTTGCAGGACTAGATTGGATGCAGTCTGATGAAATTAAATAAAATTTTATCTTGGATATGTTTGGTGTGCCTGATTTTAGAATTCAAGATTTGGGGTAGGCCCCGCACTGCTTGAAAGCTGCTGACTGGGGAGGTGTCAAATCCTATGTCATAACATAAATGCCAGTGTCAGTGCAAAATCCAGCATAAAGTTTCTTCAAATCTACCTTGGTCTGCTTCTAAGATCATGCAGAAGGTACTGAACAGGCTCAGGCCCAAGATCTGGGGGTATGTGTTTGGTCGCTTGCCTTTAAAGCAGCAGGAACAAGTGGAAGTGTCAGGGGATCTCCTCAGAGCTGTTAGGAGCTTGTGACACAGCTTGGCACATGCTGTTGCTGATGAGTCTGCTGCGGGCCACTGCCAGGCTGGAAGAGAAGTCGGGGGTGCTGTTAGGAAACTGCATACATCTTCCTCAGTGGTACCGTGTGGCTGTTTTTGGGGGGACTAGGGGTTTTTTAATCAGTTTCCTTAGTTTCTCTATTGGCTTCCTGTAATTCTCTGAAGAGAATGGAAAAGCTCTAATAGGTGATAAAACAGCCTTTTGCAACAACAATAGTGAAAAAATTACATTCATTTCTCCAACTATGTGGTGTGGGAGGTTATGTAGTACTTGGGGGAGGATAATTTTTAATTTTTTTTGTATTTACATTTTTCAATACTTATTGCATAAGTGGGAGCATGAGAAACTCAGGTGTGATCTAAAGTGATAGAGACTGTAAAGTCCAGGGTTGCAGGTTATTCCTGCTATGGGTGAAGTCACTGTAAACACTCACAGACTTCACAAAGGTGCAGAGACATCAAAAGTGATTTTCTCTTGGAAAAGGTTCAGAATTAGCTGTCTTGGTGCTTATCTGCAGGGAAAATTTGCCAATGTAATTAAACTGCTCTAGTTACACAGGTATAACTCCTTGCTCAGTCACTCTTGTCTCAGGAGTGCCCAGGCAGGGATTTTACACCGGAGTAACCAGAGCAGCACGCTGCCCTACGAGTACAGTGAGGCCATTTGCCAGCTGCTGTGTGCCAGGTGGTTGCCATCTGAGATGCTCAGGACAGCACTGCTCATGGTGAAAAAAGTTGCTGAGTTGGGCCAGGGCCTTAGGCAGGCCATATATTCCCATCAATGCACTGAAAATAAACATTTTAAATCATAAGTCAAATTACTTCCCTAAGTGAAGAAGCGCCAGCTGCCATTAAAAACTTCCAATCACAGCTTTCTTTTGCAGTTCAATTTGAGAAAAAGATGAATGTAATTGTTAATATTCAACAAGGCCTCTGAAGTTTGGTCCTTAACTCAATTTCTCACCACCCCTCTTTGCTACCACTCTTTCTCCACCTTGCCCTTGGCCACAGAATGATTCCTTACTGAAGAAAAGGTTAGGAAAGACATGATGTGACTAGCTGGAAGTATGGGCTACCTGGCTCCATGTCCTTGCTTTGCTGCAGAATTTCTGTTTGGTCTTGGATGAAACAGTCTCTCTGCAGTTTGATTTCTGTCCTGCAAGGGTGAGGAGCAGCATGTCCACAGCTCTATGGAGAGTTGCAGGTTGTGGTAAGCACAACAGAGAAGGTGAGTTATACAGGTTGTGCAAGATGAGAAATTGTGTCAGTATCTCAGCTGTGTTGCATTTCACAGGAGATAGGGACTGAAAAGTTGTTCATTCTCCAGCCAGGCTGCTTTTCTGGAGCAAATTCAGAGCTAGTTCCCCCTCCCCTTCTTCTACTGAGCACTTGTCCAAAGCTTTAACTGCTCAAAGCATGTTTCTGTTTGCCCTAATGCACTCAAAAGTATCTTTCTTAACCTGGATAATGCCCCTTGGAGCTCCTTGTGACCTCTGATTATTACAGTCTGGAGAAATAATTGATTTTTAAGAAGGAAGGTTCATGAAACTTCTCAGGTCATTTGTCTTGCAGTGAGATTTGGCTGAAGAAAGACTCATTTAGAGAGACAGACTAAAAAAAGAGAAAAGGGAAAGGAAAAAGTGGCGAGTGGGGGAGGGGGGAAATACTAGGTTGGTCTTCATTTCTCTCTCATCCATGTGTAGCATCCCTTCTTCTCCTTGTCTTGACTGTAATTACTTTTCTCGTTAGTGGGGTTTTGCAGGGTATTCCTGAACTGCTGAATAATTGTGTTTATCATCTTGCATAATTCATAATTTCCTCTTACTTATCTTACAGCAATGTCTGTCTGAGGATTAAAAAAAAAAAAGCATATCTTATGTGGGAACTTTATTATACAGCTGATAAAGGCAGCTGTTTGAATCCTACTATCCAGTCTTTCCTTCATTTCAAATGGGACAATTCAGATTGTGAGTTTAGCTCAAGGATATATACAGTGAGGGTAATCAAACATCTTTATATGGCCTCAAATTTGTGTCATAAAGAACTGCAAAAAAGGCATCCAAACACAACACTGGAAGTTAGATGGCATTTTATGTCTATAGTGTAATCTGGCAGTCATTTCCCTGGCCTACAAATAGCTTGGAAGGACTCTGTGGTGGTTTGTACACCCTAGAAAGAAAAAGATCCTCATGAACATACACGTTGATGACATGCTGATGTCAAATGTACCTTCTGTGTTTCAGAATTTCTGTTCACTTGCGTCACTGTAGGCACACAATATCCCTGACACAAAAAGGAAGGGATAGGCTAATGCTTTATCTGTAATCATCTGTGTTCCCTCTGGCAGCTGTGCCTCTCTTTCAGTGTTGGATGTCTGGTGATGGAACAGACAAGTCATAGCTCCTCAACAGTACTGTACATAGGCTGTGCTGGCTCTCCAGTCTGATCCTTGGACAGAGTAATTGATGGGGTGATAGAGAATCCTTAGCATACTTACGGGGTTTTGGGCTGGTCCAGTCCTTTTTTCCTATCCAGACTTTGGTCAGATTTCTCTCCCTTCATAGATTAGTGAGTAATCCAGTGGAGGCAGGGGCACCCACCTGTTTTCTCTTAAAAGCTATCTCTGGTTGAGTGTCCCTTTTATTTTTCTTTTATTCTTACTCTGCTGGGAATTCTTTTCTCCAGAAATAGTTTCTTTTATTTCTTTCAAGATGCAAAGCAAAGCAGCACTCTGTCCTTTCTGGCCAGTGACAGATCTTGGTTGCTTTTAGTGAGGAGGCAGCCCAGGGGTGCACAGTCAGACCCCAATCCAATAGGCAGAGAAGGGGAATGAAGCTGGTGAAGGATCTGGAGCACAAGTCCTATGAGGAGAGGCTGAGGGGAGCTGGGGGCGTTTGGTCCGGAGGAGGCTCAGGGGTGATTTTATCACTCCACAACTCCCTCCCTGAAAGGAGCGTGTAGCCAACAGGGATCGGTCTCCTCTCCAGGGAACCAGTGACAGGATGAGAGGACATGGCCTCAAGCTGTGCCAGGGGGCATTTAGGTTGGACATTGGGAAGAATTTCGCCATAGAAAGGGCGATGAGGCACTGACTGGAATGGGCTGCCCCTGGAGGGGGTGGAGTCACCGTCCCTGGGGGTGTTCAGGAGCAGGCTGGACACGTCACTCGGTGCTGTGCTAGAGCTGACAGGGGGTGCTCGGCCATACATTGGACTTGACCATCTCACCGGTCTTTTCCAACCTAATGGATTCTGTAATTGACATGAAAACCAGGGCTGCTTTTTCAGTCGAAGCTATTTAAGGGAAAGCCCAGGGTATGGTGGGAGTTTCTTAGGCCTCCGTAAGGGCCTTTGCTTGGTCTCTGTGTCAGCTTAAAGAGCGGTGACATTCTCTTCAAAACTCGCTTTGCTGGGGGAAC
>VWZU01013672.1:3240972-3298851 GCA_013397095.1 Sterrhoptilus dennistouni | reverse complement strand
GCGGGAATAGCGGGAACAGCCACAAACGGGATCTAAAGGGCAGCGAGCCCCAGTGTGGCTGCCCACCCCACCGCACAGCCTTCCCCCGGGCCCTGGGCGTGCTTCCCCGGCTGCTGGGGGCTGCTCTCTGAGCTGCCCTGGTGGGATCTTCGGGGAAATCCCGCATTATCGGGTGAGGGATCGCCTTTGCCATTTGCTTTTGTATTTGCAAATGAAGGAGAGGTTTGCTGAAGGAGCACTCTGAGCCCACCGGGAAAAGTCCAGGCCAAATAGTTTCTCCCCCACCAAACTCCAACAGAGTGAAAGTAAAAGGAAGAAAATCGTAGAACAACTTAAAAAGGCAGAAGAAGAAAGGAAACCACGTTTTGCTTGTGTGCAATGTACAAGATCACAACACAAACACAACATAAAGAGCTGATATTTTGTTCTGACATAATAATAATAGTTCTACTTGCAATTTGGTTTTTCAAAAAATGAAATACCTCCAATCAGGATGGTGATGTGGCTTAAGCAGTTTAGCCATTCAAATTGCCCTTTCAAATTATCTGGCATCTAATAGTTGAAATGAAGTTATTCCACTGGCTTTTTTCAAAGCCTAGATTTGAAACTACAGATCTATTAGCCATTTACAATTGCTTGATATAAGAACATCCCTACTGTAAAGTTGCCGGCGTTTGCAGTGTATTTTAGTATTGAGCACTGCAGGATCGCTGGGCTGTTTGTTGCACAGGAATGTTGTTTCCTTGTGTGCTTCCCGCTGGGCCACGCTGCCTTTCTGAAATCAGTGGAACTCAGCACACTGGAAGACAGAGGACATCTTGAGCTGCTGCGATATTCTGCACAGATCTAGACAAAATATAGATGAGGCAAACATTGTGGTTTATTATAGAGAGTTTGGATATAAACAAAATGCTAAGGGGCTCTATTGGTGCTAAGAGATATTTTGATTTCCCCATTGCTAATGTCAGATAAGAAAAAAAAAATGTATTTACCTTATTACCTTTTATACCTTTTAGGTATTTGAGTTTATGATCCTTCTCTGAGATCCTGAGTACCTAAAACAACCTGATTTTTGTTGTGAAAATTAAACTTCTCCTAAATAGTGTGATTCCAAGAGCTAAAGATTAAAAAATAAAGCTCTGCTTTATATATGTATGAGAAAGTGCAAAGTTATGAAAGTTATATTAATTAAATGTTAGTATTATTGTGTTGTGGGACTTGTGTGTCATTTTTAGTTATCGAAGCATCTATGGATGTCATGATAGATCAACAGGAATGAGACTTACCAAAAATACTGCCGAATCTTTTTCTTTTAAAGCTTTATGCTGGAGGAGGGATGGGGGCACAGCCATTGTTTCTGCCAAGAGCCAGACTGGAACTATATTGACATCTAGCCTTGGACCTTTTCCCCCCATCAACTATCAAAGCCTGAGTTAGCTTTGAAATAGTACTGTCAAGGAGTTTGATAAATATATTGCTGATTATTTATGTACTTTGTATAATTCTGGCTTATTTTTGACAAGTAATCAGTCTTTGCTGCAGCCTAGCTTAGACTACAAATGTTTTTCTTGTTTTTTCAATGTTAAGGTGAACACAAGGACTGTCTGGCAGCCCTTGTGATGGGGAGAAAGTGATGCTGCATGAGAAAATGGTGTTTAAAAATCTGTGTTTGCAAGTCTGATCAAGAGAGAGGAAGAACATTGTTTACTGTTGTTTACTGGGGACTTTACAGAAAGACAAATCAATTTCTTTTTTATTTTCAGCCAAGATCTGTCGACTGAAATCCACTTTACCTTCTAGGATTTAGGGCTGTAAACCCAGTAATTGGCAGCAGCCTTTTAATAATGGGTAAAAAGTTGTGTAGGAAGCAACATGAACAACATAATTTACAGAGCCATTGGAAAGTTGAGAATAAAATTAGTTTTCTGTCTTTCTTTCTGTCTTTTTTTGTTAAATTAACTGATAGGTTTTTTTCAAAAAACCAGTATCAAGCTTTACTACATTAAAAAAAAAAGTCCATGTGTGGGTAGGCCTGACTGAGCAGAGTGTCAGTGGTTTTCTGTTCTGTCTTCTAGCAAAGGCAAATTATAGAGTAATGTGCTGTGTGAGAAATCCATGTAAGCACAAACTCACTTTTCCCAGAGATTGCTGGCATTGCTCCTGCAGAACAGAGCTGTATAATGATTTTGTCTTCCCCCTCTGAAATGGCAGCACTCTGTGTACATTGTCTGCATGCAGCACACTGTATATTGTCAACAACCTAAGTACACAAAAGTTAGGTTAGATGTAAGTAAGGCAGCTAGCAGACATCAAGTATTTTCAAAAGAAGTTTTTTCGTCCTGATTTGGTTTGTTGTGATCTTTACCTAAGCTTAAAATTGCTTTTGTCAGTCTGTCTAAGATGGTGAACTCTGGTAAGGAAGAAATACTGAGGCACTTCCTTGGAAAACAGCTAAAACCACATTTTTTAAAAACAGTTATTATTTCACAGGCACTCCTTTGTTCAAGACAAACCCTTTCTTCGATTGCATTGATGCCCAAGTGTCATGGTCTGTGCATGGGACATATGTGCACAGATACATTTCTTGCATTCGTCTGGCTGCAGATGGAGAGCAATGTCATCTGCTACCTTTAACTCACAGCCCCAAAGACCATAGATCTGATCCAAGAAAATTACTTTGTGCTCCTCTGCTTGCAATATTTCTAAGTGTTTCTTACATGTCACACAGGAGTTGACCTTGAGGTCCCAGCTTCGTTTCAGCAGGGAAAGGTTACCTGCTACTCCAAATTCTGATTCATACCAGAGTTTTTTGCTACAGAATCTATAAAGAAGAAAAGAGCAATGGGAACTCTTCCTGTCAGCATCCTGACAGGATGATTTCAAAAAGTATCATTGTTCCTGCAAGGGAAGAGAGAAAAAACAAACATAAATAGCTAGAAACTAAAAACAGCACTTCCCTGCTCTATCATTTTGGCAGAAGTATCTGGGAACTTGACAAAGTTTTAGTATGTGTCAATGCTGAAGACCCTACAATGCTGTAGAGCTCCTGCAGGGTGAACATGCTGACCTCTGCTTTGAACTCCCAAACCCGCCGTGAACTTTACCATCCTCATTAGTGTCCCAACCCCTCTGAAGGCTCCATGCTCTTATAGCATTGTAAATTAATGAAAACAAGAAGTGAGGAAAATTGAGTGAAAGGGTTATAAAGCTTTTCCTAAGCAAATTTTCTTGTGATCTTTACAAGTCTCCATAGCAAAGCAGGCAAGAACAAATGGTTAAATTTAAGGTTCCCATAAGGCACAGCTCTGTCCAGATTTGCTATATAGTTTGCATTTGGAGTCACCATCAGAGATGATGAATTTTTATCTCATTGTTTTATTAATAATGAGAGTCCTTTCTTTTGTATTCTCATATACTCCTCTGTAGTAAATATGAAAAACAATTCCTCTCACTCCTCAGACTTTTTAGTTAGAACTGTTGCCATTTCACGTAATAATTCTCAATTGTAAAGTTGAATCCAGTATTAGAGAGTTTACTTAGAGTTCAAAACTGTGCAATATTATGATCAAAAGTTGATATTTTGTGACCAAGTTGTATTTTGGGATGTCAAAGGAGGTCATGTGCACAGATAACTTTGGGGACCTATAGCAGGGTTGTGTTTAACTATTTATATTTGTCACAAAGATTCAAAAATAATTCTTTTCAAGGATCGTCTGCAGTGGTACATAGTTAGAACACAATAATTTTTAATATGCAATGTTAGAACCACTGTTGCTTCTCATGCCCATATTACATGTTTAGCTCCTCACTTATATTTTAGTTTGCTGAGTCTGATTCAAATTCCATTGGCATTAATGAAGAACACTCATTGACTTCAATAATCTTTGAATTGCGTCTAGTATCAACTACATTACCATAATCAAGTGAGAGGCAATTGTTATGGATGCATTATTTAGCCCTGATTGGGGAGGTACTGTCAGCTCCCTTGTCACACAGTGTTAGATATTATTTTGTAAGGACTTGAATATTAAATTAATATTGTAGGTCATAAATATTGCAGTTGTGCTTTCACTTCTTATTGTGGAATAGTCTGTATTTGTGTTATAGTTCCCCTAAAGTGTACATTGGAAGAGTTCAGCCTATTTATATAATTTCCAAATCTGTAATCTCTTCTTCTCTAAAGTGGCATTTCTTACAAACCACAGTGAAGTGAGGGCCACAATGTGCCTCACGTCCCATAGCAAGATGCACCCTGCATTGCTGCTGGTAAGGCTTTGACCTGACAGCACTGATTTGGGCATAAAGCATTAAGACAAAGAATATCAGAGTACGGATGGCACATCCTGGAATAACTTCTTCAAGCACTGTTCAGGAGATGTGATTAGCAGTCACAAAACAGGCAGTTGCAATTAGGAAGCAGGACACTGGCAGGTCACACGCACATGGCAGTGCTCTGGCCCAGCTCTTTATCGTGTCAGTGTTAGATGTTGCCCTGTCACGAGAGGATCAGCCTGTGCCCAGGATGGGCAGGTTTAAATTTTTTTAAATCAGCATTCAGTATTCAAGTTAAAATTATAGTGCATTTTGAGTGAGCAAGTTCAGAGCCAGAGTGGTATAAAAATAGGAGACAAGATACTTTCTACAGTGATAATCTCAGTTTATGTATGAGGCAGTTAAAAGTAGTTTTGTTGGTGATCAGACTTTTCCTTCAGAGAGCTGCAGGGGACAGGGAACTCACTCTGAAGTTAGCATTTGCTGTAAAGGAGTGTGTAATTTGGTGTTAGTGAAGTCCAAAATGATTAACTGTCATGTTAACCAATGCATAGACTTGTTTCAGCATCTGGAATTTCACTTTAGATTCTAACTTTCAGACTGATGGGCTTCTGTGCTGGTGCAATGCTTCTTCAGTCAATAAAGTCTATCTGCAACCTTATTTCATGTTGCAAAGCCCAGACCTCCTGAAGTAAATCAGATGTGAAATCTTCCTTTGCTTGTCAGATCAGAGTGACGATTCTGGAGAATAGTGTGATTTAAATTTTGGGATAGAGAAATGTGTGCATGTTGTATTGAGAACAGTAGTATTACAGTGGACTGTCTTGATCACCCACAGGATAAGGGAATTCTGAAATGTGATAGCAGTGAGTAAAGGCCCCTCACTGGGGTGAACTGCTCCACTTCCACAGCTCAGAAAGGAGTATATGACTGCAGGAACAAGCTCTGCTTCAGAAATGAAAAAACGGAATAATACTTGTGCTTACTACTGGAACCAAACCTCAGAGCTAGATGATGAACATGTGAAAATGCTCAAACCACATTTCCTGGGGGCGATCAATATAAAAGAACTTCAGGAAAGGTACATAAAGGTGATTTACTTTGCACCTTTCTCTGGCTTACTTCAGAAAAATGTAATTGAACTTCAACTGGTCTCTGAATTATTTGGCCTTCCGTTAAGGCAGCAGAGAAAGATCTCTGATAGATGTTCATTATGATCCTGATGAAATCTTTTATGCAGTGTAGCATGAGAATCAAAAGATTAAAAAAAGAAAACAAACAAACAAACAAAACCCCACATCTGTGGTTTTCCTTGCTATATCTATCCCAAATGCCAGCTTACAGGATCCTGCAGTGCACAAGCTGCCATCACTCACCCTTTGTACCCTTTTTCACACTCCCCTCCTAACATTACTTCAAAACTAAGAACTCAGTCACTTAGCATTTACATCACAGCTTCTCACCACAATATTTCTAACTCTGGAAATTGTTTCCTAGTTTTTTAAATAACTAATCTAAGATGAAGTAATTTTCAATGTAAATTAAATTTCGTAACACAAATGCTTCTCCAAATAAAATGACTAAGTAAAATAAAGTACCATTATCATGGTAATGTAATGGATCTACAAAAATTCCTTAGTGCTTACCGTGGAGGCATATTTCCAACCCACTAGGTTCAATGAATATGGTTCCAAGCAGCAGGTAAGATATTGGAGACATTCTGTTCATAACTGGAAAGCCCAGAGGGTTCAGGATCCTTTGCAAAAGGACAAAGATGTCTGTGTTCCTTAAAATGCCAGAGTTATATTAATGTGCTGAATTGCAGGATTTGGAGAATAAAGCAAGAAAAATGTATGTACCAATAACAAACAGTTTGCTAATTTTTGCAAATCAAAGAGCTTGAAAAGAACTTATAATAGATTTATTGCTGAATGACATCCTTTGAAGTTATTTATTTCTGGACAGATACAGGATGATCCATATCCTGTTTTATTTAATTTTGTTTGTATAAGTAAAATGCGGAAACTATTAACTGGGGAAAAAACTGCTGATTAAAGCTGCATCTAAATTTATTCCACATTGTTTGGGGATGGCACAGATCAGGATATCTGAAATCAGGTAGCTGGATTGTAAATTTCATCAGTGTGTTAAACAGTCCAAGTATATCCCAGGCTAAAGTGTGAAGTCAGAGTCCAGTATGGATGTTTCACTGGCCTGGGAAACTTTATTGGGTGTAAACACAGCATTTCTATTCTCCTTTTCATTTTGGCCCACTGATCTAATTAAATGCAGCCTGGCAGTGTGTAACTAGTTCAGGTTATAGTAGCATAGATGTTATGATGTTTTTTATATATATATTATTAGGTGTTATGTAGCATTTCCTAAGCCGTAAGAAAGCAGAAGGTTTTTCCTACTGTTTTTAATTAAACAGGCCGGTAGCATTACTACTCTCTCACCCAGTGAAAACCACCGGGTCGGAGTTTCATGCTCCAGCTCTTAAGGGGTCACCCCAGCCGTGAGGATGAAGTGCCACAGGCTGGCCCAGCTAAGTCCCACCACTCCAGCCCCAGCAGAGGGTGCTGAGGCTTCCCTAAGAGCCACTCCCTGCTTTAATCCATGTCTTTACCTAGTTGTGCCTGCCTGCTTTTGGAGTTGCGAGAACAACCTGCGAGCACAGCAAGGGCATCAGAGGAAGATGTTAAAGATAGAAATTTGCAAGAAAACACGAGCTTTTAAATGTTAAAATTTCTAGCTGTGGAAAACATTCATCTTGATGCAGTTTCCAATGCATTAAGGGCTGCAGCACTTGAGTGCTCCCAGCTCATTAGGAAACGTCAAATGGTGTAGAGGGAATATTACCGCAGACCTCAGTGTGTCAGAAAAAGTAAAAGCTGGCAAAGGAAAAAAGGTTATTCAATAAATTTGGTGAGGGCTTGATGGTCATGTGAAGGTCTGCATCAGCATTTATTTGCTGATGTCTGGAACTTGAAAGATTTTGAGCCTTCACGAGGTTTACCTGTCAAAGCAGCTGACATAAGCTTTAAAGATTGATGAAATAAATGGCACGTCTTGCACTGGAGGCTCCCACCTATCAGGCGGTCATTAGGTTGTTATGGATTTCTCCCCTCTTCATCTTAAGGCAGAGATTTGTTTCTAAACTCTGCCTCTCAGGGCTCAGACAGGTCTGCATCTCTGTAGAAAGGAAGACAGAGCTTTTACATTTTCCCCAGATCTTATTATCCCCATTTCTTAGAAAATTACCCTGCAAATTCTTCTGTGTTTTTCTTGGCACTTGAGGGAGGAGGGTGTTAATTGTTAAAAGTTGCAATTATGAACCTATTTAAATACTTAAATATTTAAGTATTTAAACATAAATATTTAAATTTTTGTAACTTCTTCCTATCACGATAGTTTTGTGTGTTAATCTGGTAATGCATTGTGGCAGACTATGTTTTTAATGTGTGGAATATGATGAACTTTATCATATTTATATATGCAGCAAGCAGGAATCCACAGTTACATTCCATAAACGGAATGTAACTTCATACACCTTAGGGACTTAAACTTCAGAGACTTTTAAATACAAGCCTCTGGCTTGAAACTGTCTTTCTCTTGGCTGCACATAGCACCCAGCAGAAGTTTGTATCTGAGTTGTCGTTTTTGAGGTGTGGCAGACTTAGAGATGGTAATAGGAGTAGAAGTTTTACAAATGATTGTGTTAGAGACATGTATGAATCCCTGAGTTCCTTTATTATATGTTGTGGGAGCATTCAGTTAGCTGAGGCATACTTCACTTTTGAATCATAAGGAAAATGCCACTACCCAGCTTGCTTGCAAACTTGCTGGTTTGCTTAGAAGCCTCATTGCATCAGCAAAAACAACAGTGCGTGTTTAGAGTGCTCTGTGGAGCACAATGTTTCCTTTTCTGCGTTCAGTAATTTAAATGATTGGAGTGGTACTTTTGACAAGGAAGAAATCATTTCGTTGTTATGGATCATTTTTCAAGTGAAACTGAGTTTTGGAATAAAGTGATGGTGAGTAAACCATGTGAATGGGGAAAGGGATTTTTATTGTTCTGAGTTTTATTCAGCAGTTTCTGAAAAGTAAGATGGAAGTCATTTTGCTATTCTCTCTGCAGGGTTATATGTCTTTTATTAAGCAAAAAACATAATGTAGCCATTATAGACAGCAACAGGCACGTTTGCTGTTGTGTTCCGTTGGGAAGTGGAATGTGATTTCTCGTGTAATATCAAGAAACAAATCTGATTCATAGTTAGTTCATATGGCTTTCAGAAGAATCTGAAAGGGAAGCATGTCAGCTCATTAAACAGATGTATTTTGTCTAAGCAGCTGCTTTTAAGATAAGTGTAACACAGATTTTCAAGATCATTTTTGGTATTGCTATCTTGGTATTTAAAGAGGTGGGGTTTTTTACTTAAAGAAGGAAAAATAAAATCATAACCTAATTTCATTTCTGATGGAGTAAAATGTTTTTAAAGGTGACTAATTTTGACTATTCCCTTTATGAAAACAGTATTCTGTGTGTTCTATAAGTAGCCATTGTCTGGGTTTTTTTTTCTTTTGTTTTGTTTTGGTTTGGGGTTTTTTGCTATCAAAATGCAACTAATATTTCAGTCATTGAATTATTGATTTCATCCAGATACAGACTGTGGGTTTTTTAAGTCCAAGTTTTGCCCATAAGAACAGAAAGGCCAGACAGAATAATGCTGCTTAAGTATAGGGAGGTACTTATATGCATAGATGCAGGTTAGGACAAGTAAACTTTATTGTGCCTTCTCTTGTTGCTGATGGTAATCAGGGCATTCATATTAGCCTGACAAAAAGGAAAAATCAACTGGAAGCTTTTTAAAGTAACTTAAAGAACACTTTCTTTTCTGAGGGAGAAAGGGAGTCTGATCTATCTGGTAAAGGTCATAATCAGTGTGTCTGGCTTATTGTCTCAGGCATTGCCACAGGCAGCCTTAGATCAGTTTGAGGAAGTCACAGTACAACCCATTTTACTACCGTTGCTTACAAAGTGAATTGTACTTTGTTCATGTGGTACACTATTCCCACAAAATCTTTCAGTTTCCATATTTTTAAAATGTCAGTAATTTTTTTCTTACTCTACTGATCTCTTTGGTCTGATGGCACTGTTTCATCTGTCTCTAGATCTTTCCTCCATGAGGAGCACTGCAGTTGGGAGAACATGATTAAAATAAAACTTGAACAAGTTATTTGTAGTTTCTTGTTTTAAAAAAGGCTTTAAAGGATTTTAGGTTTTAAAGTAACCATTTGGCCATCCCACTGCTACAGGTAATACAGGAGTACACAACCTGCATATTAGGGATATATGAGTTAAGCTAATCTTGTTCCATATAATTTAGCTAAAGTCTGCAAGCTATGAAGTTCTTCATTTTTTTTTTTGTCTTGTATATGTGATTTGTGCTAATGTCATTACCTCACAACAGCAGGTTTGCAAGTGGAAATGATTGTCCTGTTGAACCTTTAGGCCACAGTCACGTAATCTGGTTGTAAACCAGGAGTTCTATGGGTAAAGACAACCTCTGTGGTTGTCTCAACTTATATATTTTGAACAGGTTCCCGTGCATGGAAGTTACCTTTGCAACTTAGTTGCATCAACTTCAAGTCCAGTGACCACTTTGGAAATGTCTCCTGCATGATTTATCTGCTAAGTGGCTTAAATATACCTTTAAAAAATAGAACTAGGAGAAAATCTAGTTCTAGATTTTCTAGTTCTTTTTTGCAGTGACTGGGGGGTTTTGCCACCTTTCTCCCAGAACAGTTGCACTTCTATCATCATCTAATTGTACTCTCTTCTCAGATGAGCTCTCTCTGTCAGGAGCAGAGCCCTGCACTCAAGACTGAGCTTTAGAAATGCTACATGAAAAAGATGAATTGAAATGTTCTGTCTGTGGGATTTGCCTTTTCTTGAAATCAAAAATGGGGCTCTGTTTGTGTGAACATTGTGATTTTAAGGAAGTATTTTAAAAGAAAAGTGCCCAGAAACGTTGGTTGTAATTTCAAAAGAGAATAGCAAATGTTTTGTGTTGCTGTGGAAGAAGCCAACTAATTGTCATGAAGGAGATATGCTGGTGTTCACACTGGTAGAGAGGTTTGCAGTAACATGGCTGTGCTGAGCCGAGATCTGGAGGGGATTCTCAAGTTGCTTTGCAGAATATCTCAGCACTGGAACCTGGTGAACTGGTTCCCCATGTGTCTTGACTATGGGGTTACCCAGCCAGCTTGGTGTGAGAGTGAGTCAGGATATCTGGTCCTTCCTGGATCATTGGTCTGAGCCCCGTGCCTTGTCAAAGATTTTTTAAAAAAGCACTTTGAGACATGCTGAACATTTCAAAGGCAGTAGTGGACGCGTTCTCCTGATCCGCAGGCATTTTGCTTACGCTTTTTTGAGTTTTAGTAACAAAATACGTAGTAACAGAATGTGGTTTATGATGTCAGGATAGAAATGGTAACAGTGGTAGAAACGTGTTTAACCATAAAGTCATTTTCATTGAAAACTGGGAATGGTAGAGACGTCATTAGAGCAAAATGACTGATGCAGGAACACCAAATCCTCTGGAAAGATTGGGGTTTTTTTCCTTTGTTTCATATTAGATGCTGATTTGCTGCCTCTGTTTTTATCCATGGGTTGGGTCTGCACTGTGGTTCTCATCAAGGGATAATGAATGTGAAAGGTCTCTTGACTTCCTTTGCTGCCGGTGTCCTGAGGTCAGGAGTCACTCTTGTGGGCTCAGAAGTTCCCTGCCATCCTTACCATTGGCTCATTTCATTTGGAGTGCAGCTACTCACAAACAAAAGCTCTTGCTGATGGGGATTTTCTTCATGTATATTCAGGACCTCTCTGTTGTGCCCGTTGATGTCAATTTAGCATTTGATAAAGGTTGAGATGGGCACAGAACAGAAGGAGTGTTAATTCCCAGGTCATGGGTTCTGTTATGGGGTCTGTCTAACCATAGGGAGAGGATGTGCCAGTGTTTGCTATTGGCAAGTGCAGTCTCACTCTGCTGAGACTTTTGGGGTGTAGTTTGGAAAATTGGCTCTGCAAAACTGTAAACTAATTCTGTGTGTTGCCAACTTCACCTCACAATGGGAAGAGTGATCACACTTAATTAAAGTGCTTGAAGTAAAAAGATAAGCTAAACAGTTCTTTAGCAATAGCATAAACAAAGACATTAGTAGATTTTAAACATGAAAAACTTATTTAAACATGAACGCTGAAAAAAATTATAGTTTGAAATGAAAGCAACCCTTAGCTTAGGCACAGCAAGGGAGTAGACTGCCTCTTCTCCTTGTTCCGAGTTCTGGACATGTTGACTGTATCAGCTTCCCTTACCAAGCAGAGCTCCCATCATTTTTGAGATGCCTGTTCTTGTCTGGATATAATCCGCCAACTTCTGAAATGCTTTATGCACCACTGACCAGGTGGAAAGTTCTAATTCACATGCATGAAGAAACTGCTGATCAATTTGCATGATATAAGCCACAATCATGCTGGTTTTGTGTAGTTAGTTAATAGATAGCAATATATTCTTCCATAGTAATTGCATATAGACTTTTTTCCCCCTGCTAATTTTCTCTCCCATTTCACTACATCAGTTTATATTTTGTGTCTCTTTCACCCTACCTATCAACCTGAAAGTGCTGTATCTACTGCACACCTACATTTATTTTCTGTTGAGACATCCAAATTCTAAAAATCTAAACCAAATGTTAACAGGTAATCTGCTCATCTGGAAGCCAATAATTTTTTTTAGCATCAGGTTGAAGGCTATATTCTTCCCCAGAGAAAAGACATATATATTGATGTGTTTATGCTTTGCAATAATAATATTTGTCCATGTGAAAAAGAGTGAAGTTTTTTTTTCCTGCCACACCATATGGCTTATGACTATTTGCAATCCAAACAGTAACAGCTGCTCCTGTGTAGGAGAACCCATTCCTCTGAGCTGGAGATGCGCTGAGTAGGGAATGACAAAGTATATGTCCACAGATGTATTCCAAATATCCTCATCTACCACTCAACATCCTGTCTATCTTTCTCCTCTTGGAAACCATTGGAGCTCTTTTCTTATATTCATAGCTGATGGGAAGAGCTTGACAGCTTTGTTTATCAGTTTGGGAACAGGTAGGGAAGCTGTATTTGATAATGACTGTCGAAATGGGAGAAGGGAAGGGCATTCCGGTTGGGTGCTCAGCAAAATAATATGCTCTTAACACCTTTTGAAGAAAAACTGATTGACTCTCTAAATAGTTGACTCTCCCAATCAATAAATTAGAAGTTTCTAGTTGGAAGAATAAACCAGGTAGTCTCTAGAACTTTAAAATATGTGTCACTTCATGCCCTTCATTGATGACATTCTTAAAGCTTGGAACTCGCTGTTTCAAAGATGTATTTTGCATTCCTCAGATAGTTATCAGTCACTTTTCATTCCTATGAATTATCTGCTTAAACCTCTTTTTCTTTCCTGCATTTTTCTGCTAGCCATCTTGGTAATTCCTAAATTTTTGTATCAGATGTTGTAAGAAAAGACTTTCCATTGTCAGTCCTTCCTGTCAGCAGCAGGAAGATGCTTTCCAGATATTACACAAGTGGTTTATATGCCTGGCCTTTACCTATAGTGCTGTCATTGAAAATGGCATTTAAGCCACATCCACCCCTGTAAGCAGGTTCTCCCATATTTGCACCAAGTTGTTCATGTACCTGCTCTTTCCCAATAGGTTAGACGATTGGCACGTTACATTTATTAAGACTTATCTCACAAAAGCATATTCCAGGGAGGATGAAATGTTCAGCAGGGTATTCCCTAGACATATTCTTCCTGTCACACAATAATCTAGCAATGCTCATTATCAAGGAAGAATTGCAGTTTTCTTGCAATGGTTGCTTTATCTGCCATGAAGGTTTGCTAGTAAATAAAACCCAGTGGATTTTGTCCAACTTCAGTGTGCGTTGAAAGGGGCTATGAATAGAAGTGAGCACACCTTCTAGCAACATTTCTATTACACTGAACCCTTCTGACTGAAAAGCCTTAAAATTAAACCAGATTAATTTCCTCACAGCATATAATGATGTATAACATTTGCATTTCAGGTTTCTTAATGTATCTGCAGTAGTCCTCTGCCACTGGGATTTTTTCATGTCAAGGCTACAGCTACCATAGAAACAAAAGAACTGAAAGGAACTTTCTGGGCTTTACTGGTAGTTAGGCTGGCAGCCCCAAACCTCACTGCTTCAGCAATCCTTTAATTTAGATGCCCTTGTGGTCATTCTACAGAGACATGTTTTTAACTTAAATAGTTTTCTTCCCTGTGCTTGCTATGAGCGAGTCTCCAGCTCAGACTCCACTTACCAAGGTTCACAGCCTCTGCTCTTCTCCTCATGTAGAATAGATGCTCTGCTGCCATGATAACACTGCCTGCTTACAATTTCTCTGTCATGGCTGTGCAGTGACAAGAAGGGTTTTGAAGCAGAGACCCCACAGGAATGAATACACCCTGTGACCACTGATAATGACCTGTAGGGTACATCTTATGTGCCACTTCAGCATATAAGTAAAGTGAAAGTCCAGGTAGTTACAGATCAAATCCCCTTATTGCCCTAGAAATGCTGCTTATAGTCAAGACAAAACCTTTATAAATCTAAGCACTGTAATATGGCACCATGTAGTTGTGACTCCATAATTCATGTGCTGAGTCAGCTTATTCCCATGTGAAGAAAGAAGTTACTTGAGAACATGCTCCTTGGTGTGAATTTTGTCTTGCTTGTCACAGATAAAATGAAATTAGCAGAAATATTTGTATCAAAAGTCATAAGTGCAAGCTTAATCTGCATCAGTGTTACGGCAAAGATCATCTAACATATTTCTACCAGAAAAAAAAATGTGATAAGGTGCCATTTTCTCCCCCATTTCTGAGAAAAGCTAGAAGAGAAAAATTACCTCAGCTTCCTTGGTTCAGTGCAGCTGTGCCCAGATTAAACTTGGAACTGCATGGAGAGAAATCAATATAAAACAAGTGACAACAAAAATGGCAGATGGTAAGAATTTCTCTGCATAAACTACAGCTATGTTTTGTCATGGCCTTTGCTTGCCAAAGCTGTTCTGTGAGCAGTAACAATGGGTTGCATAAACAAATTTAAGGGATTGATGGAATTTGATTTCACACTTTGTTCTGGCTAGCTGTCTGCTGTGTTAGGTAGAGAATCCATTTCAGTACTCACTATGCAAAATTCTAGGAACAGCTGTGAGTATTTACTTCTAGGGTGCTGCCTAGGGATAGCCGAATTTCTTGGCAACTCTGTTAGGGCAGTCTGTCTAGAAATCACCTGGAGAATAAAATTACTTTGCTGACCTCAGTCATGATTTGATGCCTTCAGTACCAGATATTAAAGACTGCTCTTCCTACAGTCCTGCTCTTAGTTAATACAACACTGAAATGAGAATTTGCTGTTGAAAGCTGTCTCTGCTTCCTAGCAGGGAACACGAGTGAAAACTGAATTTACACTCATTCCTTTCTGCTGCCCCTTGGATTTGGAAACACTGAAGAAATAAATTGCAGAGGGTCTGTGCTTTACTACCAGCTTTATAAGCTGGTGAAATTTTCCTCTCCTGCACAGAGTCAACCTTCCATACTAAGATTGCTTAGCTTTTGGACTTTGTAGGTGTTGTCTGCATTTTGGCTTCTGACCAGTAAGCTAGAATCTCAGACAGTAATCTCTCAAATCCCATTCGCTTGCTTTGCATAGCAAGTCAGAGCAAGAAGCTGTACTTGGATGGCATCCCAGTGAGACACTATGGAAATTATGGAACCAGTTAATGTCAGATACCTGTGCCTTGATGTGAATCCTAGTGCTGCTGAAGCACACCTCTCAGAAACCTCCGCCTGGAAGTTAGACTCATTGATTTGCCCAGATCCCTCTGCCAGGATCCAGGTGAGAGATCTGAATGCACTTGCAAAATAACCTTGTGAAAACACACCCAGTAGCATCAGGCAAGCACCTCCAACAGCAATTGTTTCTATGGGTTTTTCCTGCCATGCCAGAAAACCTTGAGCAAGGGATGAGGTAAAAGGGCATTTGGGGAGGTCTTCTCTCTGCATCCTACTCTAAGGCAAAGAAAGTCCTGCTCCTTCTATCTCATGTGTATAAGGGATCTTCTTTCCTGTGCTTCCACAGGCTGATGATATGAGGTCTCATTTTGCTGAGAAATACGAGGTGTAGGGATAGTAAGACAATGTGACAGCAGAATCTTACAAGAGAAGAATTAAAGTGCAGATGCTGCATCTTCCTCCTTTTCCCTGCAGAAATGTCCCATCTTAGCTCTGCCAAAGAGCAGGGATGCCAGCAGCAGGGAAAGCTCAGCAGGGCAGGGATCTCAGGGAGCCTCAGGCCTCACTGTATCATAGGAGAAGCATTTTGGGGCATTTCCCCCAGCGTGGCTGTCACTCCGTGTCTCAGTAGCACGAAACAGTCTATCAGTGGCCCAAGTGAGGGTCTACAGGCTGAGAGCTGTGCATGGGCAGATGGGTTGGGAAGACTTGAAGCATCTGCATGATCTGCTTTAATGCAAGCCATTTTAGATTTAAAATGCACTTGAACAATCATCCTAGGTTAATTCCTGCAGCATGAATTGCACTTTATAGTGCCATTGATCTCACTATTTCCTAAATTTCATTCCTTTTACTGGAATTTTATCTGGGAAAAAAAAATTACTGTTCCCCACTTTGTGCTGTCACTGGATAAACTTACTTTCCCCAATACTTATACTAAACCAGTGGTGCAGATCCTCTGTTAAAAACCTGCAGCTGTTACAAGAATTTCAAATGTACATCTTCAAAATCCATCTTTTGCCTCTTGATTTAATAGTCTTCTAAGCCATTACTTCAAAAAGGGATGTTGCCTATTTTTTATTTCTCAGGTTCAGTAGCTAGTGATAAATGAATCTCAAGAGAGAAAAAAGCTGAAGATGATGAATAGAAGAAAAATGTTCATTATTAGCTCAGGCAGAAAATGAATCCCTTTTTAGAAATTCAGGAAGTTGATAATAGTGGGGTTTTTTTAATATAGATGATTACCCTCGTGACAAATCTATCACTTTGCCTTCTCAAACAAGTATGATATGTTTTGTCTTTTTTTTCTTCTTGACAAGGGAATTCACAACATAATGTCACCCTGTTGGAAAATGTGTATGTTTCTGGTAATTACTGGAAATGATGATGCTCTTAATTTCCATATTATGCAGGGTGGTAGTGATTAAAAAGTTAGACATTGACGTGCAAGAAAGTGCTGGGATAAGTCAGTTAATTTCTCCTAGCTGTAGCAGTCATTTCTGTGTGAGGAGACACACTACCACTCGTGTGTGCTTTTTTTAACTGTTTAATAGCAATCCCTGTACAATACAGAGCTGCGATCCCTCAGAGATATTGAATTTTTTTGCCATCTTCAGTGCATGTACCCCTTCCCCCATGTAAATTTGTTCAGGATACTTTTGTCTGGGTTACTTTTTTACTATTGGCACACAAAGGAAAAAAAAAAAAAAGAAAAAAAAAAAACTGTCTTTTTACCCGTTTCCAGGTCTATATGTATCATTAAGCACCTCCCCCCACAGTGATGTGGTGCAGTGGAAACTCAGGCAGAAACTGGGGTGCCAAGCTGTCCTTATCTGTAAATCAAAACAGGATCCCTGCCACCTTAGCCATACCCTGCCTTTGGACTTCATTTAGTATTTCTCTCCAAATTGCTCTGTTAAAAAGTCAAAGCCAAGGCTGACAGAACCACTCTGTCACCATGTGTACTGGTCACTCCTTGCACTTAAGGAGTGAAGTCACAGCTTGTGTTAAATCTTGCCCAGCCCTTTATAGCTCCTCAGCCACATTTAACATGTCACATCTGGCCACCCTTAGGCGTGGTCAGCATCTTTATTCAAAAAGTGTGATGGAATGCTTACCTAAAATGTTTGCCAAACTGAAAAAACAAAGCAAAGCCAAGACTTAAGGTTCCCTTGGGAAATTGAAAGAGAGCCTGGCAGCAGGGCTGCTTCTGAAAACTGCTGGGAGAGAAGCATTCAGTAAAGGAGGAGGAATCAGAAGAACGGATGATCCTCTCACCAGTATGTCAGAACAAGGCAAGGTTTGTGTTAATGGGCTGCTGCAACACAGACAATCTTGAGGGCTTTCTGGACTTAGAGAAGAGTTTTTTTCTAATTTTTTTTTCATTAAAGGATTACTCTTCCATTCATGGTAGAGAGGTAATCCTTTAATGCAGTGAGAATTTATAGTATTGCAACACATTTTTCGTTCTCCAAGTAGGAGGAAGAGCCTAACTCCTGAAAAGCATTATAAATTCACAAACTAGAAGTAATTAAATAAAAAATTAATCACATCATCTCCTTGTCTTTTCTGCCCCTTTCTCTTCTATTTTGTACCTTTTTTTGCCAGTTTTTTCATTTAAAATTTCTAATTCTTAAAAAGTTTTCACCATGGACAATACAAATTTCTGCAATGAGTGGTGTTCTTGGTAAATTTAAATATTTTATAAACATAGCATATGTTTATTGAAAAAAATTGCAGTTGACTCAACTTTGCTCTTGAAAATAGTCCCTTTAAATTCATGAAGAATGCAGGTAAAGGCCCCTTGGTAGTCTCTTCCCCTGGACTATGGTTAAGGAGCCCAGGTCCCATGGGCTCAGAACACAAGATGAAACTTGTTATATAGACTAGACCACAGTATAATCTAGTTTGAGCAATGGCACCGATTTTTCTAGCATGTGGCCCAAAATGTTCCAGAATTTCCTGTCCAGTGGGTAGGGATGAGCAGAGAAACCTTGTGTTAAGTGCATAGATTAAATTCCAGTAAGCCACTGTGTTATAATTGAATGATTGATAAAGGAATAACACACTATAAAATGATGTGAAAAAGATGAATACTGTTCAAAAATATTACTATGCTAATAAAGGGCATATTTTGCTCTGAACTAATTATAAAATCCACCTCCTGCAAATGACTGAATAGTCTCAAGTTGCTTCTTCCTAGAATTTCTTTGCCATTGGTAAGCTTTTAGCAGGGAAGTTCATTATGTGCAGTGCAGTAGTATAATGAAAAGCAAGAGAAGGAATTGTCATCAGTTCAAGAGGATTTCGGTGGTTTTAATCTTGACAGACTTTCTGGCAGTTTCATTTACCTTTCAAACATGCAGAAAATGTATTTTGATGTTGGATGCAATGTACAAAACTTTCAAGCAGACGTTTTTTGCCTGAGCAAGCACCAGTGAAGAGAAGCGAGGCCCTGCACATATGCTCTGGAAGCTGATGTGTGATGATCCCTGCCTCTGCTCCAGGGTGCATGCTGGATCACATTGGCTTATTGAAAAGGCTTTTTCAGGTACAGCTGACAAAAAAGCCATTCTGGTATGGCTTTTTTATTCTATTATTATTATTATTATGATTATGATTATATGATTCCTATGAAACGGTGAAGCACAAGGAGCTGTCAGGAAGGAGTTGGTGGAAACACAGGACAGCTGAGCTAGAGAAAGTCAAAGACCCTCCATCCAGTCAGTCCTTTTGCTAGGAAGGTAGCAGGATGCAGTTGGTACTACATAAACAGGACAGATGTGTAGCAACTCTCTCAAAGGTTTGTTTTTTTCTCCTGCAAGACCCTCATTTGCAAAGTCACCTTGCTTTCACACAGCTTTTGTCTGATCTTACCTCTCTCATCTAGCATCAGAGGCCTTTTCGTCCTACCAAAAGCTGCCTAAAACTTGTGCTGCCTGAAAGAAGCCCTTCTTTATCTTTCTAAAGCATCTGTTCACCATTTAATTACAAAGCTTAGCTGAAAAACTTTTTTGTTTGCTTTTTTCCCCCATGCCAGTGCTTTTAAATTTCTTAATCACTTTGTTGTTGTTGTTTAATTTGTAAATTTTTAGATGTGGTACCTTTTTTCCTTTTGAGAGCAAAAAGACTGCCTCAGGTGCTGCCTTGTGCATGGCAACATATATCAGAAACTTATTAGTTAATAATACTTTTAAAAAAGCCCACACAACATCCTCATTCTGTGTAAATCAGTGTAATGATTTGGAACTGTTTTGTTTCACCTAACAAAAAAGCACAAGAAATAAACCAGTGCTTTGAGAAGATGAAATAGTTAACCCTGATGGATTTTCACACACATCAGTTGCAATCAATTTTTTTAAGATTTTTTTTCCCCTAATGCTACAACTCCTCTGTCTGACAGTGGAATGCTTGTCATGACTCTAATTCATGGCATATTGACAATGTATCCGCTCCTTAGTGCATGGAAGAATAACTTTGGTTTGCATTTCCCATCCTTTACCTCCCTCTCCATCTCACTTTTTTCTTCATCTATATTTATACCAACAGTGACAAAATAAGGAGAGTTACCTCCTACCATTTACTTCAAGGCTTAAGAGACTGGGATAATTTCTGGTAATTATCTGGGTAACCAGTTGGATTACACTTTGCAGTTTATGGGGATTTTTTTATTCTCTTAATTTATAGACTGAAGTCAGGAACTGCCTATATCTTACAACCGAGGCTCTTAGACAAAAAAGAGGAAGGGGAACAAAGCTGATGAAGGGGCTGGAGCTCAAATCTTAGAAGGAGCAGCTGAGGGAGTGGGGTTGTTTAGCCTGGAGAAATGGAGATTCAGGGAGGATTTTACCACTCTCTACAACTACCTGAAGGGAAGGTGTAGCCAGATGGGTTCTTCTCCCAGGTGACAAGTGACGGGACAAGAGGGGGTGGCCTCAAGTTGCCCTAAGGGCAGTTTAGATTGGGTATTAGGAAGGAAATATTCAAGGAAAGGGTTGTAAAGCATTGGAACGGACTGCCCAGGGAAGTGGTTGAGCCACCATCCCTGGAAGTGTTCAAAGAATGTGTGGACATGGTTTAATGATGGACACAGCTTTAGGCTGATGGTTGGACTCAATGATCTTAAAGTTCTTTCTATCCTTAAAGACTGTATGATTCTATAACTCTCAGAATTTTTTCTTTCCTTTCCTTCTCCCCCCACCTCTTTCTCTTGAAATCACTGGTCCAGACATTCTCATCTCAGCCAAACATGTTTTAAGTGGCGCGCATACATACCTGATGTTTTAAAATTAATTTTTCAAGTAGAAGGATTTCCAAGTAAAATTCACAGTCCTTAGAGTGGGTGGGAAGAGCCTTGAGATGTCCAAACACACCATGCTGGACTTATGTCAGACGCTGCTTCCCCTGAGCACCTTCTGAGCCGCGTTACTTGAGCCTGCTTTCAGCAGTGCAGCTTTCCTAAATATTTTGCCCTGTGGTTAGCCTGCAAGTTGCACCACTAAATATGTTTGAATTCTGAGACTTAGACAAGACAAACTATATTTTCACCAGAAAACTGAAAGTTTTGTCTTCTCCTTCTTAAATAGTATTTTTGTACCAAATACTATTTGTCTCCTACCAAGTATTTGGGGATAAAATCTCCTTTTAAAAATAAAAATAGCATTTAGGTCTTCGTAATTCTCCAAAATGTTTGAACTGTGGAAAACTCATACTCCAAGAACAAGAAGTACAGATGATGTGAGTGTAGCAGTAAAAGTAATTGAAGTTGTAAAGGTATGAAGATGAAGAAACTCCACTAGTACTCGTGCAATGTGGTGATTGCTGTTCTTCCCTCTATAATAGAAGTTAGTGGCTAAACATCAGGGTTTGGATGTATACACTCAGTTACTGTAAGACTCATTCTACTGAATCCAACAATCCTGAGAATTCAATTGAAAAGTTTGGAAAAAATATGCGAATGTTGAGTTACATTTGTAGCAAATAAGAATTCTGCATCTATTGTCAATGCAGTAGTTTAGAGGGGAGGAAATCTCATCTAAAAGCAGGTACAACAAGTATGATTTGCCTGAGTTTCTCCTTTGAACTTTGAGAAAAATGGTCTCCACCTAGGTGAGCAAGAGCCAGCTGCCTTCTTGCATACCCATGCATGTCTGGTCCTGTAGAGTGGGCAGAAACTGAGCTGATGCACTGAGCAAGTGTAATTTAAATAACAGGTTTAATTACACTCAGTGAACTGGAGTGTCAAGTTTGTGATAAACGTGTAGTAATTTCCAGTGCACTATATAGAGTCAGCAAATGTTGATCAACGGGTACAGCTTATTTTATTTTTCTGAAGTTTTAATTTAAAATAACTGAGATCAAACCAGTTCTAAGAACAAGATATGCCTGCACTGGATTCTTAAAGTTTATTCATTTTACCAATTCATTGTTTTTCATGGTACATATTCTTAGTAGCAACAGAAGTTGCAAAGCAACTGCTATGAAAAGATAATATGATTTTAAAAAGCAAAATTGTTGGGTGCTGGAAATAAAATGAGAAGTTAGTGGCTTTTGTACAGACTTAAAATTTGTGTGTGGTGACAGTTGATTTTCTATATATCAGAGGTTGTCAATAATCACATCCTATTCAGGGGATATGTCATCAAACAATTCTAAAGGCTAAAAGCTATACATTTTCATTAATCAGTCAGAGTGGTATTCCCACAGCATTTGACAAATCTGTCCTTAAATCTTTCTTTTTGTTTTATATTATGAAGGAAGTCTCTTATATAGAAATTATTTTGCCTCTAGTTAACAGAGAATAATGTTGTTAATACAAAAAAAAAAAAAAAAAAAAAAAGGAAGAAAGAAAATGGTGCACAAGCAGGTTATTTTTAGAAGCCATTTTCTAAACATTTAATTTGTTTTATGTCCATTACGTACACTAAAAGTGAATGGCAAATTGAGAATTATAGTTTAGAAATAAACATTTTTTCCTCATTAAAATATACTGCATACATTTTTGGGCTCTGGAGAATTAAAGCAAATAGCTGATTCTCAGGAGGACTTTCATTTGCTTAACAGTGACGATTTTTCATTTTGTTCTTTCTACAGAACGTGGTAGGTTAAAATAAGTTATTCAGGCAAAATAGGTTGTTGAATTCCTTTTCCTTTGTTTTTCCCAGTATCTTTTGCTTTTCCAAAAGTGGTTTCCAAAAAACCCACTTCCGTGTATTTAAATATTTATTTGGTACTGTTAAATCAGTGTTAGAAATAAATAAATTACTCTAGATCATATTTCAAAATTCGAAACCTGTCAATTTCATTTTGTCCTTTTTAATTCAGGAACACTTTTTCTGTTCCCTTGATTTTTCTTCCTTCTTCTCCTCCCCTAAATCCCTGGAGCATTTCAAAGAAATACATTGATGACTGCAGAATTTTTGCCTGGTTTCTATACTCCAATATTTGAATCCAAGAAATAAGTTGTATCTAATCTGTTCAGTTTTGATGCTTCTGATGTCAAAACCCAAGGGACAATGAATGCCACCTTGGTCTCTTCAAGATGAAAAGCCAGTTTCATATTATCTAATATCTGCCCCTATGTTTTCCATAATGTTCAATTAATAGAAAAGGGCTTATACTCTGTGCTTTTAAATTAATCAGTTTTCAAAAAAATATTCGCTGAAAAAAATTACTTTGTATTAATTCTCTGCCCTTTTCCTTTGGCAAATTTTAAACAACCTTGTCAATTTCAATCATACTTGAAAAATAATACTTGAAAAATACTTGAAAAATTTTGGTTTAATTTTCCACCCATGTTTGTGAAGACCTATGAAATGACTGAATAGAAAACATGTGTTCCATTTACACATGAGCAGATTTTTCTTTTCTATTTGCCGCATGAAGATAAGCAATTCCGTTAATCAGATATTGAATACAGGACCTGATGGCAAGACAGACCGTGAGAGCTTGATGAGCCCTACTGATTGTGAGCCATTGGAGTTAATCACAGTGAAGAGGCTGGGGCTCTGCACATTCTGCAAGGCCCCCAGCCTGGTTCCCTCATTTTTATACCTTTCCATCTGAAAATTCGTATCTTCAGATAGTGTCTTAGCATCCAGAAGTGACAAGATTTTGCACTATCTTTCAGTGTGTTGGTTCCAACCATCCCCTACCTCACCCCCCAGACAGGACCCTCCCAAAAAGATTTGTTGTTTCTGCCCCAGAACATCCTGTGTGAATGTGAGGCTTGAGCTTTTCCCCACACATAAAACATTGTGAACTTGTCCCAAGACTTGACTTGACAATTGCTACTCTGTAGTGTGATATGATATCATGACTCCATACTCCTTTCAGGATTACTTCAGAAAGAGACATTGCTGTACATGCCGCTGCACCACAGGGAGAGTGGAATTATGTATGATCCCCTCCAGGCTTTCTGCTTCTCTTAAAGCATTAATCAAAAAAGCAGCCTCTGGACCAGAAGACTTAGGGGATGATGCTTTGGAGGTGTTCATAACTTTCTGTTACAATGTGGAAGAAAGATCTTCAAGAGTCACAGTAGGACTGGTTTTGCACTCTGATACTGTTGTCTCCTCAAGGGATGATAACAGCAATAACTCTGTTATATACCAGTGGCCTTTTTCTGTCACTGATATAAATCTTTTAGGTGCTATTGTTCATTCAGAAGCAATCCAAAGAAAAGCTGGCTGATTAAGAAAGACCCAGTTGTCCAGCGTTATAAATACTGGCTTATGGCTTTGCCCTTAGTGACCTGAGAAGAACCATAGGTTGAATTTTTATTATCAGTACTTCCCCAATAAAGCTATTTTTCCTCAAACCTCACATATTAAATTGATTATGCACCATGTCATTTTAAAAGTATGCAGTTGCTGTTGATTTATATGGTCAGACTGGCTGCCAACTCAGCAATTTCCATCCTAAAATAACAGATCCAAAAAAACCCCAAGTCCCACAGTCGGCTGCTTTATGTTGTAATGAGTCAGCTGCAGATCTGTACAACCACTAATTTCAGCCCATTTGTCCAAAGGGACAAGCAAAAACATGCAATTTTCTAGCAATTATAATCAGTGAAGAACTCTTCATGGAAATGGTCAGCAGAAATATCTAGAAAAGAATTTAGACTAGGAAACATTTTTTGCTGTTTTCTACATGTGCTCTCTCTATATCCATATATATTTCCAGTAAACAATTACATGACAATCACAGACCTAGTTTGCCAGTTTTAGGAAAAGAAAAAGAACATAAAAAGCTGAAACAACAAAACCTAAAAGAAAACACAAACCCGATAAAGTCAATGAAGTTGCTGAAGCTTTGCAACTAAGTGTGTAGTTAAATGAATGGATGCTGGCAAGGCAGTGCAAGTTTTAGTAGTGTCTCTTAACACAATAACAAAATGAATGAAAAATTTTCTACACATGGTTGTTTCAGATGTAAACCAGTGAGGGCTGTGTGTCGTGTGATCGGCCACTGAACAGCACACAGTCCAACAGAAAGCAGTAGTAAGTGTGGCAAATGTACAGTATTTCTAAAATCAAGGAGAGATAGAGAGGCAGCCTACAAAGTAAAATAAGGCTGCTACACTTTTCATGTGTATAATATGCATCTTGGTATTAATTAGGAAGAAGTAAGAGAAGAAATTAATATATGCTTGCTTCTAGTAGTTTGATACAGAGCTTGCTGATCTCTTCTGTAGGTTATTGCAGACAAACCACGTGTTGACCACTTAAAACCCACTCCAGTGTAGTGCTGTAGGCCTTTCTTTGTGACTGGGACATGAAAAGCTGTAAATTCAAAGAAAGAAATGGCATCCTCAGAATTTTCTAGTGGCAGCAGGAAATGAAAAAAATCCAAGCAATAGTGTAGTGCATCTATACTAATGGCATAATAGAACCCATTTCCATTCTTTTCCCTTTTGGCACAATGAAGGGCATCAGGCACTGAGGTATCCTTTTTTGTTATGAAAGAGCCAACAACCATCTGACAGCCACTGCAGATACCAGCTTCTATCATTCCAATTACTTATGACCATAATCGTGTGACTGTGTCATTTTAAGGTGATCTATAGAACGTTATTACTTAACTTGTGTATTGTTTCTGTTAATGATGCATAGTCAAGCCTAGAGCAGTAGCGTAATGAGATGAATCAAAGAGAGTTCATTTGTAGGGCCTGTGAAAAAAACATCTTTAACAGACCTTGCATTTAATGAGAGTATGGTATTGATTAAATTAGATTCACAATGGCATAAACAATAATACTGAATTTTCAAAGCGTGCTGATTGAGCTACTACTTCAGATTTAGGCTCTGGGGTTAGAAATTGGGTGAATGCATATCCATAAATAGTCTTTTCTTGGCATCAGTACTAATTAGTGTAATTATATGCCAATGTCATTTGCTTAATTTATGAGTTGGCAGCATGGCTGAAAGTAGGGGTTTTTTCTTGCCTTTTCTGTTTAGAATTTGGTTATTAGGATGAGGTCGTTAGTTTACAATTAAGTCACTTTATTTCCTCTAGCTTTAATATTAATGGAACACTTCATCACTGGAGCCCATATCTTGCCTTTCTGGTAAATAGAGGGAGGAACTCCTTTGGGGTTTAGCTTCCCACTCCATCATTAAAGCTGCAGGAGGAATTTCTTATATGTGTTACATGAGACAATGAGGCAATTTTTATTAAGTCATTTTTGTACACACATTCCCATCTTCATGCCTCCAGTGGGCTCTTTGGATCTTACCCCTAACCCTCTACTGGCACAATCCATCAGTTCAGATGTGGAAGAAGGTTATGCTTTGCAGAGAGGACAAGAATGAAACTGGCTATAGTGACAGAGTTTTGCCAAAACATTCAGTTCTAGGATATGTGTCTGGCAGCAGTTGATACCAGTCTCTCTGATGAAAGCTTTTTCTCTTTGATGTGGAAAGGGGATAAGGGAGGTGATCTGTTCTTTGGATCACCCTAGACTATAAGTGTGCCACATAAATGATCCCTCTTGTTATCACCATGTGATGCTTAAAAATAAGCATAAAAAGCTAGGAGAGATTCCTTTTCATTCTCTTCTCCATGCTGTTCCCTCTAGTGGTGGATCAGAGGAGAAGCTGCTGCCTTCCCGTAGAAGCTGCTGCAGAGCACAGCAAGCTCCTGGCCATGGAACTGGCAGCAAAGGTTTGAGTTGCCTTTCACGACACAAGTTTAGAAGCAATTGTTCCTGTCATTTTAAATACTGTATTTTCCAGACAAGTATTTATATCTCTTCATAGGTTTTCTTTTTCTCCTCCCAGAATTAAGTAACAGACAGGTCCATACTACTGTCATAAAGCACACACTTCCCTTTTGCAGTTCTGTTTGCCAGCAGTATCCAGTCAGAATGAGGCATGCTATTATAATAGAAAACTGTATTTTAATCCCAGCTCACAGGTTGTGTCTTTAATTTTTTCTAAGTCATTCTAGATACATTTTAAAAGAATCCCAAATCTGATGCCCTCAAGAGTGTGTGCAATGCCTTTTTACCAGCATAGCTGGTACAGTTGTGTACAGTTTATACATCCCTGCACATAAACTCTGTGCCTTAACCTTCTGAACCAGCTATCTTGAGTTCATTAAAAAAGCTCCTCTGTGCAATTCCTGATAGAAACCCTGGGTAGCTGCAGCATTGACCATGTGAGGATGTGTCAGAGAGGGACCCTTGCCAAGGCTGGCCTCCTTCCACCCCCTCTGCTTGCCCCTCAGCCCCTAGAGGAAAGTGCACACTGGAGAGCTCTGCCTCTTGACAGCAGGATTAGCTGTTTTTGCAGTTTGGTGGGGTGGGTGGGAGTGCAGAAAGGCTGAAGCTGAGCAGCTGGCAGGGCTCTGAAAGCAGTTAAAGAGAGAGCTGGGGATATTGCCTGAGAGTGGAAGTTCTGCGCTGGCATTCCTTCCTCCATCCTACATTCCAGCCTCCTACATTCATCTCAGTTGTCTTCCAGAAACCTTCCCAGGAGAAACAGCTGCCTCATGCTTAAAAGAGGAAATATTCAAAAGCTCCTGTGGTATTAAATCTTAGAGGATTGATGCAATTTCTCCTTTCTGACAACAAAAACAGTGTTTAACTCAACTAATCTCTTGCTACAGTCAGGGGCTGAAAGACCACCATAAAATTTTATGTTTATTTGAATAAAATATGGTACCTTCCACAGGTTCTCAATGGTCTTAAAAGTAGACAGGTCTTTGATCTTGAATCATATAGCTTAACAAGATTTGAAAAACCACATTGAGAAAAGGATTGCAGTGACACGATATTGGCCTGTGTGTTCAAATTGTCAAGGTCTCTACATATTTTAAGCTTGTTCGTCTAAAAGTGGCACGTTGGGTTTTTTGAAGAATCCCTTAATTAGGAAATAGATAATTTAGCAAATATACAATTTTTGGACCCTTTGAGACCTTAAATATCTTAAAAATAGGAAATATGACAAAAAATTGTATGTCTTTCTGCCCTACAATGGCTGAAGTTGTACTCCAATGCCATTGGAAGGTAGAGACAAACACTGGTCTGATACAGGACCGACTCTTAGTGATTGCTCACAGACAGAAGTAGCAGCCTGACAAGAGTCTGGCAGAGAGGCTGAAGCCTGAACATCTACGCACATGGATACGTTCGTACTTGTATTATTGTCAACAGGCAACTTCTGAGTTGGATTGCAGCAGATTAATGTTAATTGTAAGTAAAATGCTGGGTAGATACTCTGAGTCATAGACGTATGGGCCTGTTCTTGTAAGAGTGTGGGTCAGCTTGTGCTAACACTTGTGCAGCTGTAAATCCAGAGTAGCTTCCTAGAAGTGGCTTTAGAATAAAATTTGCCAGGGTGTAAAGGGGAACAGGTACCTGAAGAAGGGTGATTAAGATATAGGAGGGAAGCCAGTTGCTGTGGTATACTCTGTAATTTTGCTGGAGGAGGTAGAGATGACATTGATATTCTGTGGAAAAATAAATTGTTCTTAAAAGGCTTAAAGATAGAAAACATCTATAAATAAATGCATCTGAAGTATTTTTCCTTCTGTATATTTCTTCCAAATTGCTTGCTTCATACATTTGACAGCATTTTGAGGATGGCTGTGTTTGCTGCAACCCCTAGCATATTATTTAATCAGCTTTCAGTGTTGTGCCCGGGTTGCTGCTGTTAAGTGTTTGCTCGAGTACCAGCTGTATGCCTGGCATTGCCTGAGAACATGAGGATGACAGCTTGGAAAACTGCAAAAGCAGCTTAAAAATCAGTGTGTTTTAAAGCAGCATGTCAGAAATGGATCTGCCACATTCAGGTAAAGCAGAGCTTTTGGGGAAATTTGGACAGAAGAGATGATATGGGGCAAAAGACAAGGAAACTCCAAAAACCTGGTAGGCAGGAGGTCTGGGAGGAAAAGAAAAGGTGTGGAGGAAAGCAAGAAGTTAAGATAAATTGAAGGTAAGTTTATATACATATATAAACAAGATAAATTAAAAGGACCCAGAATTATACTGAGCTTGAAGGATGCTGGTGTGTTTTGATTCTGAAGGAAAGCTAATGGTGAAGCAAAAAGTGGAGGGGTGGGAGAGGGAAAGAAAAGAGGTGATTAAATTTTCAGGCAAGAAACACATGTTTAGTTGGCAGCACTTTGATTTGTATGGTTTTGTGTACACAGGAAGTTAGAAAGGAAGAATGGAGGCTGCAGTGATGAAAATGGGAATATGTGTTAGAGATGAAGTAACAGATTACACTCTAAAGATGGAGATGAAAAGGTGAATTTTGACAATGCTGAAGAGATTCATGCCAAGACATGGAGATGGTTTGGATGTAGCAAAAGGGGAAGAAATGAAACACAAGCCTCAAATGTGGGCTGAAGTAATCAAAAGAGAAGTGGCATTGTCAACAGAACTAGGAAAGCTTTGTGAGGAGAGGTAAATTTGTTTTGGCCATAACCCATCAAAAATGACAAAAAAATATAGACTTTGTTGGATAATTTACTCATACTTAAACACTGAATTAACAGCATAAGCTCCCAGAAACTGAAACAGTTGCCAGCTTATTTAAAACAACCTGATAGAGATTTGTAAAAGGCTTTACATTTTATAGCTCTGTTGAAATGGTTGGTAGTTGGAGGATTTTTTTTAGGTTTTTCAGATAGAAATGGGGTAAGAGGAAAGGGAAAATATAATTGAAAGATTGAAAGTTGTTAAAAAAAAATTAAGGTAAAGTGTTCATACCTTAACTAGGTAGGATGTCTGTGCAAAGTGCTTGAGCAAGGACATTAGACCAGGTGGCTCCACCATCGTCTCTTCCAACCTTAGCTATTCTCTGGTTCTCTGGTTAGTTACAAGTTGGTACTGCATTTTTTTTGTGCATTCCAGATGGGGTTTGGCCTTCCTTGTTTGATTTCTACTTACAATGGCAACCTTTCTATATTCATTCCAAGTGGCCTGACCCTGCTTTTATATTCTGTGTATTTTCTGCTTATGCTTAAGTAATAACAGGAGTTCTTTATTCATCCAAATATTATGGTTTGTATTTCTCTTTGATGCCTCCTTGGACCACCTCAGTTCAGAAAAAAGCTGAACGATTTCTTGGCCACTATTAATACAGCTACATAGAGCTGGTTTTTTCCAAAGATTTTTACAGTAACACAAAAATTACCAGTTTTAGTCTATATAGCTGAAAGTCATGGTTCTTTCTTTCAGGATTGACAGCAAGGTTTGTTTTCTGGCAGCTGTCAGGTCTAGGGTATCCATGAGAAATAACCTCCTAATGAACCATTGTGGACTACCGGACTGGAAGAGTCTGACAGCTGTTTGACAGACATGCATTAATAAAGCGGCACCACCCTGACTCAGCTGATAGACAGCGTTGAAACAATGAGTTGCCATTATTACCATGGCATTCCCACTACTAAAAAATTAGTGAATAATGCATTTCTTCCCTTCTTCCTTTGCTGTCGTCTGCTCCCAAAGTGGGATGGTGCTGCTCATGCCAACCTTGGCTATTCCTTCTGGGGTGGTAAGAGCAGTCCCTGCTCCTGAGGAAGGCATAAGGGCAGCCACATTTCCCTTCCATTCCTTCTCTTAGGCCCCTTGTAAAGTTCTGCAGGGACACACCTGGGATGCCAGCAAAGACATGTAATTTTGGAAGCAGAGAAGTTAGCATGGTGAAGAGATTCCTGTGCCAGTGGGACACTCACAGTCACTGGTCTACTGTGTGACAGTACAGATCGAAATTCTTGAGGAGTGTGGTCCCTCTTGTCAATACACAGGTGAACGTAGTACCTCTTTTTCTTGGTGCAAAAGAGAGTCTGTAGTGTAATTGAGTTTAAAATGTTAAAATGTATTTATAAACCTACTGCTTCCTCCAGCTGGGAGCTGGAGCAATTCCTTTTACTCAAGGACAGTAGTGGCTGGTCTGTGATAAGAGAAAATTATTCATGCAAAATGTCTGGAATACAGATTGCATCCTTTATTTCTAAACTATTAGAGGAAGGACATGCACGTGAGAGGTGGAAGGAAATTAAAAAAAAGTAAAAGATTTAGGAAAGTCAGGCCACCTCCTGCCCCTCCCCTAAGCAAGTATTTCCTTGCACAACATCAAGGCCACTTCAGTCATTTATCAGCACTCCTGGCTAACCGGGGAGGTCCTGGTAAACCGGAGGTCAGCAAATGCAATGTTGTCTGCAAGAAAGAAGAAGAATCTGTACAACTACAGGCCTGTCAGACTGATGTGTGTTCAAGGAAGGTCATGGAACAGATCATCCTGAGTGCCATCATGTGGCACATACGGGACAACCAGGGGATCAGGCTCAGCCAGCTTGCATGTGTGAAGGGCAGGTCCTGCTTGGCCAACTCTTATCTCCTTCCATGATAATGTGACCCACTTCATGGATGAGGGAAGGGCTGTGACTGTTGCCTACCTGGATAAATCTATGATTTTGATATTGATCAGGAGTTTTGCTTTCCTTGGCATTACTGTATGCTATCATCAACTTAGAGTATTCATTATTATTATTGAAGAAAACTGAGCTGGAAAATCCCCATTTTTAAACAAAGCATTGCTTGCTAATCAGAGTATTATATTTCATTTATGGAAATCACAGTGCAATTTCCTGCCAAGCAATCTATTATATTGGGGTGGGGAGGAAGCTTTAACTGCCGCTGCTGCTGGTTTGAAGTGCTGGTCTGCATTTTCTATGCGTAAAGTTTGCGTTTGCCTGTTTCATATGTATGTAATGATTAGGGAGAAGGTGCTTTAGAATGTTCTGATGCATTTCCTCATGAACCAGACTGTGCTGTTCCACACCTTCTGGGACACTGTACAGGATTTGTGGCAGTCAGAAGTGCAGAGAGCAAATAAAAGTGGCAGCTGTGGAGAAGCACCAGCAACAAAGGTCTGCCCTTACCCCTTCAGCTGCAGGTTGAAAGTTATTCAGACCATGACAGCTGAACATTTATTTCCTTTGTAGCAATTATTCTCAACATAAGTTTCCTCTAGGACATAATTGGGTCACTTGCAGTGGGTTTTACTACCTGTCTGCTATGATGTGCATGAAATGTAGAAATGGGTCAATAACATTAAAATCTTGTGGGGAGCTGTTTTCAGACTTAGACCAGGATTTGTGTGTGCATGTTCACAGAGACTAGGCATGAGGATGTAGTTCTGCGTACATAGACTGCGTGCTGGCAGATGGGAGGTCTGTGCATATCGAGAAGATTGACTTCTTTCCACTTGGACAGTGACAAGAATAAAGGAATGTGCTAGGGTAGCCAGAAAAAAATTAAAACTAGATTATCCTATACTTGTTGCTAAGAAATGCAAAAAGAATCTCCATTCATGTAACATTTCTTCACTCAGGCATTCAATTAAGGGGGCATGAGGCAGCGCAGCTTTACTCTTGTTAGAAATAAAACAGCCCTCATCTCCTGACTCAAAAACAGTGCTCTGTGGCTTCTGCTTGGCTGAAGCAGTAGCTCCTGTCTTGTATCCTTCCAGTTTTAGTATTGCTTCCTATATATAGCTTTGCTTATCACAGTCATCCAATCCTTTACAAAAAAAAGGCTGATAATTTCTAAGGAAAATAATCACCTAAAGACATTCTATTTCAAAGCTCAAAGCATCAAAATCATTGATTTCTTGTCTTGCTGCATTTTCAGGTTGACTTGTCAGATCACTTCCAAACATTGCCTTGGTGGAATATCAGAGCTTAATGTATACTTGAAGTGTCCAGGACCAGAGCTGAATGATCCAGTCATGCCTTAACTACTACCTTTAAATGTATGGTACCAATCTCTACCTTTTGCTGTCACAGTGCAGCCTGTGCTCTGCTTTGGTTGAGCTATTCATTCTTTACACTGTTCTCTGGTTGGAGGGATTCAGCTTCCAGCATGGTTCCAGTGCACAGATGTTAATTCCAGAGAATCACTGGTATCACCTGCACAGTACTGTGCCAGGGATTTTGGCATGGAGCCCATTCAGTCTATGATTTATATTGGATCAGTGCTAGGGGTCCCAGATGCAGTCTGGTGGAGAGGGTTCATCTTTGTCTGTCCTGCAGTTACAGAGGGACAGCTGTGAAGCCACAAATAACTTCAGCACTGTGGTTGCTTTGACAAGTAAAGACTGAACTGGACAAAGATGAAGAGGAAGGCTATGGGAGAGGCAGGGACATTTGTCATTCTCCAGGCACAATTTATCAAGAATTACATTTAGAATGGCTGAGCAACAGTACTTTCTTTGTCCAGCTCTGTCTCTTTCCCGCATGCATGCACACACATACACATATGTATTTTTGCACACTCATATACAAACACACACAGTCTCAGTCTTTCATATAAACAGAATTTGTGATGCTTGCTCAGCTCCTTTACCTGCATGTGATTCCAGGTATAACATATGGTTCTGGGAGCACAGTAACATCACTGTGCCAGCGGAGATGTGTGGGCAGCCCTCAGTGTCTGCTAAACAGACGTGCTCTTTGTCCTGATGAGATGCCATTTCTCATTTACATCATCCCTCTTGCAGTACTGCATCTTTCAGGCTGGGGTCCTAGGAGGGCAAAGGAAGAAGGATGACTTCATGAGCGCTGTTGGCTCATCTCAAGTTGGCTACTGAATGTCCAGGTGTTATTCTCAGTAGAAATGTAACCCATCATAGTATCCACATCTGGAACTATAGATCACATTACTCAGGAGGTGTAAATTTTGTGTGTATTAAAATTTTGTGTGTATTTACTGTAAAACCAAGAGATGCTTTAAAAAATAGACACGTGGCTTACTTGCATGATCTGTATCGTTAAGTAAGTGAGCATGAGCACTGATGAGCAAATTGTAAAGCATGGTTTGGAAAACATGCAAATCAAAACATAGTGCATCAGATATCAGGTGAGAAAAAGAAGAGGGAACATCTTTATGTAAGAGTTTTCCCTCAAGCCAATATTGTTACTGTGCTTGGTGAAAAGGAGGAACTGTTCTGAAATATTGAAGCCACCCAGACCTAAGTGCATAACTCCATGTTCAAAGACTATAATGTTATTTGGTTTTAATTTTTATGACCCACCTGCACATCAGGGGTAAATCATCCTTGCATTCATAAAAGTTGCTCTTTCTCTCCCTAGCAGTGCCACAGAGAAGCAGAAGGCTGTGCTTGGGTTCACTGAGCTGGAACAGCATATTGATATAAACAGACCTGGGACCTGCCGAAAGAGATGCTGCTTGGCACTAACACCACCTTGAGTTCAGACAGGATGTGCATCTGTGCCTCATTGATAATGTAATAACCTTCATTACATTTTTGGCTGAGAGCACCTGTGCACAGCCCAAAATGTCAGCCCAGGGCAACCATTTTGATCGAGGTGATATTAACAGTTCTCATTAAAACTGATGACTATAGCAGTGCCCAATAGCACTGCTGCACTAAAGCGTCTGTCAGCATTTCTATTACCAAGCTCTGTTTTCAGGAGTTAATAATTTAGCCATAAAAGTTTTCCTACCTCTGAGCTGGAACTTGTACTTGAACTTTGGCGCTTTTTTTTTAGCTGGATTTGAATATTTAGACTCTAGAGTAGTATTACATGTCTGGATAATAATTGTCTCGACAATAATTAAGGAATAATTATTCCAGGTAAATACTCCCGGTTAAATATCTGTAGCTAGACATGCTTATTCAAAATAAGAGTATCATCTTAATACCAAGTTTTCGTACTTTGGAGAGTGCATTTAAGTAATTTCCAAAACTTAGGCATTCTGATTTTGGAATGTAAATTTTTCTACTAAGCTATTCCTGAATGATGCTCATTTTAAATATAGTTGCCTCTGGGGACAGGCCCAAAAAGACACTTATATTCATTTAAACATGTAAAGCTAATGCATAAATACAGACCCTGAAAATGTCATCTTTCCCATGCTTAACTTTACTGGTGAATAACATTAATGTGTTTCAAGGGATTAAATCACAACATTTAATTATACAATTCCTTACAGACACAGAACGACCCGCTAAATCAGTGGGGACCACAAGACAGCAAATACATGTCAGCAAAAAAGAATGTGGATAAACAGCAATTATGAAACAGATCTGACAAGTCAAAAATCCAGCTGAGCTCTAGAAGTTTATATTTTGGCACCTGGCTCTTTGCCAGCACCAGTGTTTCATACTTGACACCTTACATGCACAGTGTGTGCTTCCGAGAATATTCTTACACAATTATGTGCATCTTGGCTAGCCAATGTCCCCCTTAGGGAAAGGAGAGGGTGGGAGAAGGAGAGGAGAGAACAAATAATGGGAACATTAATGATGTCTCTTATTAGTCATATATTATATAATCACATAATAATTTAAGTTGAAAGGGGTTTATGGAAACCATTGAAGCAGGGCTAATTTCAAAGATGGATCAAGTCCTGTCCACTTTTGACTGTCTTCAGAGATGCTAATTCTGTTCATTCTCTGGGCTCCCACTTCAGTGCTGAGCCACTCTTGCTGTGAAGAATTTTGTCTTTCTGCCTAATCAGCGTTTCTCTTGCTGCTGGTTCTTGTCCCATTGCCATTCATCTCTGAGTAAAGTCTGGCTCTGTCTTCTCTCCATTCCTGCTTTAGGTAGGGGAAGACTGGTTAGGTTGCCCTTCTGCCTTCTTTTGTCCAGGGTAAGCAGACATGGCAGCATTTGGCTTGGGCCCAGCCTCTGCTGCATTTCTCACAACTTTATGAGCATTTTTCTTGTGATGTGTGGCCAAACTGGCCATGGTGGTTTGGATGTGATTTCAGGTTCTACAGAAAAGAGAAAAAACTTCTCTCCAGACCTTCTGGGTGTTATCTTGCTCATGCAAGCTGGTAAAAAGCTCATCTCCACCACTGCAAGAGTGCACTGCTGGCCCACATTCCCCTTCTTCAACAGGAGCCCACAGTGCTTTCCTGCAAGGCTGCTGGTTGGGCAGGTCAGGCTGTATCCATGCCACCTTTGGTCTCCCAGTAGAGTGAAGGGTGATATTGTAGGGGATGTTGGTTGGTTGTTTACACACAACAAAACCACTCTGAGATTTCCATGTAATTCTTTTCAAAAAGCATTGGAGATGAGAGGACAGAAGGAAATTAGTTTCCTTAGTCTATGGAATTAAGGCTATCAATGAAAGAAGGTCACTTCACCAGTAAGTCATATTCATTCTAGAAGTGTTTAACACATGTTTATGCAGTTTCATCATCCAGAAAATTTGGTTTGTATATGGGTGGGTAAAACAGGCTAGGCATCCTTTTCATGTATGTTACCTAAAGCACAGCACAAGTGTATGCTGATTTATCATTCCTCCAAATGCTTCAGCAAGATAGGGGGATAAACATTAAGACCACTGTAGGGATATAAAAACTGAGACACAATGGTTCCATTTTTACCAGAGGTCCATGCAGTAAGTCACTAAGGAAAACAATCCTCCTAAGTGATATAGCAATCTGTCACCTAAGCTTTAGATTATATGTATTTTAAATCTAGTATCTTTAAGCTTTTAGTAAAAATCATTTGAGGATAGTTTGAGGAATGTGTGAGTGTTCTGCATATTTAAGTTATGAGTTAACCAAGTGGTTCCTATTTTTGCCTTAAAAAAGCAAACACTGAGGAGAAGATAAATAAACTACAAAACAACGTAAAATAAAAAAAATCATTTCCGTTTTCACAAATGAAAGGACTTATGTCTTAATGTTAGAATGACTACAATTTACAGGAAAAAATCTCCAATTTGTATTTTAAAAGAATCAAACAACAGTAAAATGGGCAGTAAATTTAAAAGAGTAGAAAAGTGAAGTAAAGTTAAAAGACAGACCAAAAAGCTGTGATTTGAGGAATGAGGTTCTCAGAATGCAAAGACAGATCCTTAAATCTTCCCTTTCTGGCGAAATCAATCTTAATAATGCTTTTGTGATCAGTCCTTCCCAGAGCAAATAGACGGTGCTCAGTGTATTGGGTGGTTTATATTAATTGACATGGAGTCCCTATGTCCAGAGCCAAACCAGAGAGATGGGAAAGCAGGTCAGTTGCTTGGCACTCCTCTGTAGCTGAGCACAGCCAACAAGCTGTTCATGATGGCAGCAGATATTCCTGCCTTTGCCTTATTCCAAAGTTTGCCGTATGGACTTAGTTTCATGGTCCGGTCCTTCCAGCTGCAAATTCCAGTGCAGACGAAAGCCCCTCAGAGTAGAAAAATTGGATGCTGATGCATCAAGACCCGGAAGTAGTTGGTGTTTTCAGATAGGTGAATGATAGGATAGCAGTAATCTGCAGTGTAGAAATGGAGTTATCAGAACTGCTTTTCCTTCCAGACTTTGTCCAGGCACAGCTCTCTTTTGTTTCAGTCCATAAACACAGAGGGTTTTGTGGCTGAACCCCATTAAAATTTGCACTTCACAAGGTCCATGTTTCTTTTGATGGAGACCATGAGTGTTCGAGGACAAGGTTCCTCAAGGCCATGATCCAGCCCTGTGGAAAAAAATGCTGGCATGGGTTTGTACAAGCAAATAATAATAAAGGAAGATATTTTTTTTTAATGTACACTTCTTTTATCCAGAGAAATCCTGGTTTTGCTAATGAAGGGCCTCACAAACAGCAAATTAAGGCCAGCTCTATTGCGGAGGAGATTATCTCAAGAGGGAGATAAACAAACGTCATCACGTGCATCAGGGAGTAGGATAGAAGAGCAAGCTCCTCTCTGGTTGGTCTGCATTCCTCTGAAGGCGAGCACGTGTGGCAGCCATACGGAGAGCACGTGTGGAGCCTGCCCTGGGGAGCAGACAAGGCTGTGCTGGCCAGAGCAGGGCTCCACCCGGGAGACGTGACTCGGGCTGCGGGACTGGAGCCTGTGCCCCAGCGGAATGGCCTTCGAACATTGCAGTCTTCACTAAAGAGATCATCATTCCTTTTTAACTCGGGGAATTTGCTGGGTTTGGAGTGGGTTTAGGGCTCTTTTTTTTAAGAAAAAGGACTGGATGGCACACTGCTTGTAATTTTAAAGAAAATAGGTGATTTTTTTCAGTTGCTCATTTAGCCTTACTGTAGTAAATTTATTTATTTCTTAATTTTTAAGTATGGAAAGTCAAGTGGCTGGTTTTAAAATGCAGGGGTTTTTCATCTTAGAGGAATAGACATGGACTCATCTTCAATTTTATATTTCTTTTTGTGCAATCTTTTTCAGTGTATACAAGTTATTAATGATTTATCTATTTTACTTTTAAAAAATCAGAAAATATAATGCAAAATTTCAGAAATTCAGATAATTTTCCACAAAACCTTTTTTTCTTGCATATATTGTACCATGAAGCTGACTTGTCCTATAGAGGAGGAAGGCACAAGGGTGTTGCTTTGGAAATATGACAGTATTTCTATATCCATTACTGCAAGGGCATTTTTAAATATATCATCCTTCACAAATGGGAATTTGGGAGTCCCATTTGGGAGTTTTGGCTTTTATTCAGGCTAGAGAGAAACTTAACTGAACAGTATTCCAGAGCCTTTGGAGATTCATTCCTGATTTTCAAAACTGAAAGTATTTAAATCCATTTTGAAAATCCATAGGACGGGTTGCAAGACCAATGTTGCCTCTGGAATGTCTTGTCTTCCAGCTACACTATACCAGAATCACAGGATCTGATTAGAATATGTTTTAAATGTACAATGTGTCTAATGGCACCTAATTGGCAGTGTGTAACATTTGTTTATTTTAAGAGGATGCATTGCAAACCCCATGTTTTTTCTTTAGTTAGTTATATAAGCTTTAATTTTTCCACATGCTTACTGACAGTTTGACAGAATTTTAATCAAGCCTTGAATGGGAATCAATCCCTGTGTTTTATGCACTGTGCTAAGAGTAATTTGATTATCCCTATGGCTGAAAAAAACCCTGCATCTGTCCTGAATTGAAAACAGATCTGCATTAAAGAGCATTACCTCAGTATCACTGATACACTAGAAATGAGTCAGCTGGGAAGTACATTTTCAAATAAAATATGAAGAAATTATAAGCAATTAACTTCTTCCTTTTAGTAACAGAGAAATAAATGTTTTATTCTTTAAAAATACTGGATGCTGTTAGTTAGAGAGTAAGATAGGAATAGTGTGCTTAAAGAGTGGACTATGCAGGTAACAAGAAAATGTGTGCTGCAGAGTGTCAGGGACTGCTTCAGCCTCGCCCATGGAAGTGGTGGATGTTCAGCCAGTGAAATGGTCATCACTGCTTCCTCCTCCAGCTGAAAATATGGCCTGACAGATCTAGTCATGCTGGTGCCTTGATAGCATCATATCAGGGTCTAAAATGTATTTTAGATTTGCTCTCTCTGTGCAAGAGACTACAACTCTGTAGGGCCAACATATTTTTAATTCATATAATACAATTCTTAGGATTGAGCTTATTTGGGTACAAATCAAAAAAAATTACTTATGTCATGAGCATTTTTAGCTCTCTCAAGGAGCAAGGAGAAGGCAGTTTTTAGGACTTCTTGATAACCACCAAAATGTATTTAAAAATCCTTTAGAAAGATGGGGGTTCCATAGCTCTTCCTCATTTTAAACAGTATGTGTGATTGACCTAACTTTATTTCATTAAATGAAGCCTCATTTTAGCAAATTAAAATGCAATATGTCAGTATATTGAAATTTAAAATCTATGTAAGGAATACTATAATCATTATCCAATTAGGATGTATTAAAGGACCAGCTTATTCCAGAGGTGATGGAGCAAAGCACAGAGAATTCTGCTGTAGCAGGTTACTCATTTTGAATCTGCTCTTGACTGTTTCTCCTCCCTTAAAAAAAGTCAAAGAGTAAAGTGACACCACTTTGCTATTTTACTCCATTGTTTTGGCATTTTCATGTAAAATGAAGTCTTGTCTTGGCATCTGGGACAACAGTGATAGAAATTATAATTGAATTATCTAGATATATGGAGTTCAAGAAATGGTTAACACAGATGGGACAACCACTTTGTTGTTTGCTTTTGGATGGCCTGCTTGGGACAGGACAAGACCGTGGGAGGCAATAAGCCTAATTTTTAAGGAAAATGAGGTTGTGAATCAAAGATAGACTCTCTGCAGGAGGTATGAGTTACATCCAGTGACTAAAATCATGTGAAGGATAGGGAGCCAAATAGCTGACAAAAGTGGAAAAAAGGATTTTTGTTGATTCATTATAAGAGAAATAATGAAAGCTAAAATGATTTTGGAAAGCTGGAACAATAGCCGCTGAGAGATTTTCTTCCTTTCTTTTAGAGCTGTTGGAAAAGTTGGAGAAATTGCTGATCTACTCAGCTACCACTTTGTTTTTCCAAAGTCCATTGATCATATATATTGTGATGGTGTTAAGAAAATTTATGTTACACAAGATTCTCATTACTGAAGTAATGATCCACTGGCCAGGAGGTGATGTGTTCTTTGGACCGCCCAAAATTTTGCTTTGTTTTGAGAACCTGCCAGCATCTCTTAAATGATGTCAGATTTTTGTGTATGCCAGACATTACTGCAGAGTACCATGGGACTGTCTTTGCCTTAGAATCAGCCAGATTTTTATTTGGGTTTCTTTGGTGGCTTATTTGGCTTCACCTAACACTGAAGTATCAAAACTGTTGATTGATAGAACTAATAGATTACCAGTATCTCAAACCATTTGAGCAATGGGCAGTCAAGGGTCAGTTAAGGAAGTAGATTGATAGAAAGCTCTATCATCTCTGAAAATCCAGATCTTGTCCTTCAATTCATTTTTCATCATAGTTAAAGACACATTCCTTGTGTTTTTACTTACTGGCCATGCTGCTGCCAGTCTTGTGGTGTCAGAGGAGTACAAAGACCAGAGAAACAGTGCTGTCCTGGGTGTGAGATTGGGATGTGCTCTTTGTGCTTGGATACATCCTTCTGCATTACTTATGAAAAAGAAAGAAAATTCTTGCTTAAATGTTTTACCAGTGCACAAGCTGGGTTTTTTAAGAAGATATACTGCACTGCAATCATTAATTTAGGCTTATGTGTATGCTGTTACCGAAGAAATATTACAACATTTGTGAGGAAAAAAAACCCTCTCTGCATTTACTTTATTTTCTCTGTAAAGTTATCTTGTGTGTGTTTGGAGGACTACCTGGTATTCACAGAATTTGAGTTTAAAATGTTGGCAAAATCCCCAAAATTTCACAAGTTACTCCTGACCTTGCATGCTTTGCAGATTATTATCAGGCATTAGTCATCTCTATTCCATAATCAGAGAGCAGGAGAAATAGTCAGCAGAAAAATAACTAGAGTAGCAGCATTGTTTTACTAATTTTTTTAGGTACAAGTTATTAACATAAAATATTTTTTTCTTAATAGACCAAAGGAAGGTGCCATATAGATTGGGGGAAAAACCAGAACAATGCAGCTAGTATTACTGGGTATCTGTTAGATCAGGGAAGATCCTTACCTTCTCCCTGAGAAATCTGCATTTGTCATCTGTTAGATTAGATAATTAAGCTCTTTTTGTGGAAAAATACATCAATTTCACATAAATATTAGTGGTAGTGATTTGGCTGCACCAGCCCTGCCCAGGGTGCAGTGATGAGTCGCATGTTGCAAGCTCTGATAAATCTCCACAATAAATCCACCAGCTAATTGGCTCAGAAGGTTACACCACATACTCAGGTGACTCTTATTTCCTCATCTAACAAAACTGGAGTCCTGTCTTGCAGGATATGGCATTTAAGAATGCATTTGATTGTAATAAAATAAATAGTTGAATTGACGTGATCCACATTTTTATTCTTAAATACACGAATAATTGTCCAGTTGGACTGACATCATAGCACTTCGCAGCATCTTGTCAGAACAAGACATTGGTTTGTTATTCAGCAAAACAAAATAACATAAGCCATATATCAGTGTCTACACTACACTTGGAACCATTTCAGGACATCCAGCTATAAGACCACAGGTTTCGTCCACCATTATGGGCCTTTTATTTCTTATTTATTTGGTTGGCTGGTTGAAGGAATTTTTGTTTCATGTGTGTTGAACCACTATTAGAGTGGCTGAAGAATGATGTTTAATTCTATTTGTAACCACCCCCAAAGATGAGGGTGTTTCCACATTGCCATTAATAACAACATACATTCTTTCAACTTTTCAAAAAGCTGATATTCTAATAAAGACTAGCTTTCTAATTTTGACTGGCAAATGTAGCAGAGAGCAAGAATAATAAACCCAATCGTAGCTCTTTGTTGACCGTATCACCAAAACTTTCTATATCCTGTGTATCAATATCCATATCTAGTATTGTGCTTTCATTATCAAAGCTTTTTTTGAGTAGAAAAAGAAAAAAATCCTCATTTTCAATGGGAAAATTTTATTTTATTCCAAGCTATTGTCTGTGTGCTCATTTTTTTGTTTTAACATCAGGAATTGGCATTTACTTTATTTATAATTTCTGAAGGATTCCTGTCATCTGAACATTTTAAAGGGAAAGAGGTGATGTGTATTGATTAATACTCTATATGTTTTTATTACTGAGCAGCAATGCCAAATGATTTGAAAGCAGGTTAGTACCTTAGAGGCAGCTCTCAGAAAGGCTTTCTTCGTTTATTCAGTTATAGATCACATGACATAAAGGACAAATAAGTGTCAAGAACTCAGGTGAGAATTATACACTCTGTTGCATTCTGCAGTGTTTCAAGTCTTGTAATTTCAATCTCTGTTTGCTTGGCAATATACCAACCTTTTAAAATTCAGTATGTATGTACATTTGGGCGTGCATGTAGAAGCTGCTACATTTATTCTCTCTATTACCATTATTGTGAACATCATTGCAATTACTGCTTCAAGAAACCCAAAATTTCTCTGGTCTGCAAGGGATATAATCTTTTTCAGGCTGTCAAACCCAAAGAGAATTTAAATTTGAGAGCTTTCAAAGGAATTACTGGTGACATTTTAAATTTTATGACAGAAAGACAGATAATAAAGTTCTGTCTGAAGGAAAGGCACCAAAATGAAGCACTGTGTTTGCCTTTTCACAGGCTGTTCAATGTCAGCCTCCTCTCAGGAGGATCCACTGCAGTGTTAATAACATCAAGATTGCTTCAGGTAATTCTCTGGCTTCCTTAGGGTAAATTTCAACATGAACTAGACTACCTGAAAAGGTGCGATTTCCCTAAGTAATCTGTAACCTCTTCTTTTTCCTAATCTGACCTGAATTCTCACCCCTTTGTCACTCACCTTAATCATATTAGACACCTGATAACAGTTAACATCTTTAGCGAGTGAGAAACAACAAAATCTTCACGTGCATTAGCGGTCTCTGCAGTGCACGTTTGCTTTAGGTTTCTCTTGAAGTGTGGATCAAAGCATTTCCTGGTCCCTGCAGTTCATCTACTGTGCTTTCTTGTTAGGCCTCCAAACACAGGAAGTTTACAGCTCAGGCTGCCCTTTGATTCAAGTATAAGATATGTAAGTACAGCAAAGGTATTTGCCCACTCTCAAGCCAGTAATTATTCCACAGAGTAATCTACATTTTGACTGGTGCATCTCTGAGTCTTGCTTAAAATATATATATAGCTTTTCCCTTTTGCCTGGTATGCATCATTTGTTATTCTTTGCATGTCAAAGTTCATCTATTAAGATAATTTTATAAAGGTATTCTGCAGGGAATACAGGGGGAAAAAAACATGTTTTCTTTTTGAAATGGCTGATACCTCTGTGTTTATTCTCTGGGGACTGGAAATTACATCCCTAAGGGGGGAAAAAAACCCCTCCCCTTTGGAAGAGTTGTTCCTTTCTGTTGTGCAAAAATACAGTGGACTAACCTGGCTACTGCAGTAGTTGCCTAAGCCAGCAGTTTTTCTGTCAGTCACGTAAGGTTTTGCAAGCACTCAGAGCAAACCTCACTGGAGAAGCAGTGCCCCACACTGTCAGGAGAATATTGCTGAATTCCATTATATGTAAAGTTAAGTGTTCTTCATGCATGGAGACCTCTTTGCAAATGTTTTCCATTATCTAAAATGTTGGCCCAGATCCACTGGCAAGAGTAATAGTGGGAGTGTAGAACAAGTGGTGAATATGGTTGTCTCTTTTTGGTTTATTACATTTCTCATTATATTTGGTATTTTTACTAATCCCTAGTTGCTGAATACAATGATTATATGGGAAAGAACTCTCATTTAAATAAAATAAAAGACAATGCATCAATGATAAAATTCAGCCATTGCTTTTGCAAAGAAACGTTTGAAAACATATACTCTGAAGGTGGAAGATTCCAAACAGAAAAAGAACCCTGAAATCAGCCATTTTATACAGTAATTTAAGCTGCTGTAGGACACTGGGAAGTGCAAGCTACAATATTTGAGAGTGAGTGTCCACAATTTAGGGCAAATGCACTGCAGACCACCTATTCCTTGCTAGATTCAGAAAGGAGCACATAAACCAGTAACTGCCAATTCACATCTATGCAAAACCTCTTTTGCTGAGCGAGATGGGAACAGATGAAGTCACTGGGGGACTGGGCACTTGCAGATAACACCACATGCATGTTAAAAGTGATATGCAGCATTCTCCTGCTCTTTTAAAATGGCTTTGAAAATTAGAAGGTGGTGGTGTTCACAAAAATGAACAAATTCAAACTTTAAATACTAAGCCAGTAAGATTTAATTGAGAAGATGACATAGTTCAGGTCATATCTGTTTGCTAGGACCAATGCCGTGAGTGCTGTGGTGCAGGTGAGCAAGGCAATTCTTGAAATCCAGCTGAATACTTGAAGAAACCGTGTTGATGTGAAACGGTGCAGGAATTACGGGCCGGCAGCAGGGAGCCAGAATGCCCGGGGCAGCGCTATTCGGCTGTCCCAGTTCTGAACCCGTGCTCCAGGGGGCCCTGCGCAGCCAAAAGTGATGCTCCCTCCCTTCACTCATCATCTGCAAGCCAGGGGGTTGTGCTGCTGCAAGGGCTGGGAAACGCCCCTTTGCAGTCCCACACTAAATAAAGTATCTCAGGGCAGCCTCTTCTGCCCAGGTCCTGCACATTTCCAAGAGTCACTGTTTGCTTTTTACAAACCACAGATAGTTGTAGGAGTTTATTTAGAGAGAAGCATTGTATTTCCAAATAAGAAGACAGCCAACATGAACAGCTATGATTTCTCTGTTGTGTTGTGCTTGCATGTTTGTGATTGTTGGACTTAAAAAAAAGTAGTCCAGCAGGGGCTTGTAGTGCTTGTTATTTGCTTTCTGTTTGTGAACTGAGGTGGAAAGAAAACAGGTTTTTAGTTATTGGTTTTTTATGGTCTTGCTGCTTCACAGGTTTAAAACAACTGGAAGTGCAGCTCTTGAAGGACTCCTGATCTTTGTCACATTGGGGTCTGTGTCACAGCTTCCCTCCTCCTCCCACAGTTTTTCAGGTCCTCCCTGCAAAACTGATGCTCATTGCAAAGAGTGAGAGCAGCTGATTCAGGTAGCTGTAAAATGTTGGACTGTCCAACACCTTTTGCTTCTTTTAAATAAAGGTGTGTTTCCATATCCCTGAACAGAAATTCAGACTTCCAGCTTTTCTTTTCACTGCTTGGGTTTCAGCTGTGCTTGGTCATGTGGCCTCTGACGCTGTACAGGAAAAGCAACCTGTCCCTTTAACAGTTCCTGTCATTGAGACGGGAACCCTTCTTCAGGAAGATCCTGGGAAGTTTTAACCAGCAGTGTTCCCTGTGGCAGAAGAGACTTGAAATTATTTCTCAAAGCTTGGCTAACCTCAGGAGTCACAGGCTTATTCCTGATAAGCTTTAGTTATTTCCAAAAGCAGTGATTTGGAAGTTGAAGTTTTGGAGTTGAGAGGAAGATCTTTTCTTTTGTAGGCAGCCTCTAGCTCTGTACACAAGTAGACACAAGACAGTTTTCTGAAATAAGGGGAGGGAATACAATGAATCAGGCTTGCCTCTTAGATGTAGTTGGGTTTGTGTACTTAGATCAATAGGAACTGTGACAAGTCACAGAGTAAGACTTCGCTTCTTCAGCTACCTGCAGATTTCTATAAAATGCTTACCTAGTTTTATCTCATTGATGGCTGCAGTCCAGAAGATATAAAACTGCTTAGTCTTAACAACAGTGATCATTCTTGCTTCAAAGACCTTCAAAAATATCTGTGTGGCAGACCTGGGACGCCATTTAAAGATGCAGTTATAGGCTGCCATGGTAATAATCATGGCGTTTCCACAGGGCACTATTACCAAGCTTATAAAAAAATCATGCCCAGCTTTATTTAGCTTTACAAGGATTTATCTTCATTCTAGCAGAACTTCATGAGCCTGTTTTCCCCCACACAGCCATGGGAAGGAGAGAAAGTTTAAAAAGGGTGGACAAGCTATTACTAATGAATACCTGAACTGTGCCCATAAATGCTCCTTCTCAGGGACATAGGAGAGGGCTTTGACTGTGGCTGCACATCAAAGAGCAGCACTGTTTGAATAATACCTTCCAAAGAGCAGCCTTCTTTCTTTGCTCTTGTCCACCTCAGGCTATGCCAACAGAAGTGTTCAGTGGCTTCCTGATGTACCTGATCACAGAAGTGATTGGGATGGAAAAAAAATCTTTTCAGGTTCCTTTTCTCCCTGCCCAGATCAGCTTCTTGAAACATTTTACCACACAGCTGCATAAATTGTTGGCTTTGGCAGAGCACACGGAGGAAAGTGGGGTGGGCACCAATGTCCAAAGAAGGAGAGCCAGGGCTGTATAAACTATCCTTGCCATCAGATAAATGCTCCAAGAATCACAGTCCCAGCTGCATGAAGTCCAAAAGCACGGGTCTAGATTGCCAGCTGCTTTCAGTGTGTATGAAGAACCTGTACAGAACTGGGAGGCCACTGCATACAAATATGAGACTAGCTCTGATATTTCTTTTGTGGGGGCTGTTCTCAGTTCTGTGGATCATGCTGGTTGTTCAACATTATATTCTTGGATACCATCCAGAAGTAGCTTTGTGCCTCTAAAAAAGCAGCTTCCAGGAGTAAATTAAAGTGACCTTTGGAATGAGTGGTGCAAGCCCTGAGGTCCCATACACATCCATCTTACATGCCATTGAGATCAAGTCTGTACAACACCAGATTTAGATGAACTGGCAACATAGATGTGTTCTGTATCAGACTTGGGTGCATGGTTACTCCATTAGCCTGCAAAATAACCTGCAAACCAGCATGTATTTCAGACTTCTGTTTATGCTGGATTCAGAGGACAGATCGTTCCTAGTCAGGAGTAATGCCTGGCAGAACAAAAAAAGTTATCCTTCAGAAATACTTCAAAACAAGGTATAACCAGAAATGTAAGTTTGGACAGATTTGGTGGTTTATGCCAAATAGCTAGGTTTTATTTTATTTAGTACTATTGTGCCCTAGAACCAGAGTTAGCATATTGTGTGACGACAACCTGATACTCTGCACAGAAGTTACAATAGGAATGGGGAAAAAAAATCAGCTAAAAAATCCCCCAGCTAAATTCAGTTGGTTAAAATACAGCTAACAAACTATAAAACATCAGTATCTCATGAAGTCTAGTATGTTTTCTCTATTTTTAATGCCTCAGGCTTACAAAATGCTCTGAGACAGCTGAATGAAAAGTACTACAAGAGCTTCTTGCTTTGTTTTCACGGTGGTCTTCTACAGAGGGAGAGACTGTTAATGTTGGCAGCTACAGCAATGGAGAGAAGCATCCCTAAATATTACTAAGTCAGTGGGTGTGTGTTTTTTAGGTACCCAGGAAAAAGCTTTTTACACAATGAGTTAGGCTCTTTGCAGTTTGAGGGTTTTGAAGATGTCTCTGGAGGTGGCTGTACCGCAGTCTGTGTGGACACATTACTGAACACCTGCCAGGTGTCTGCATCCAACTGAGCAGGGTATTTTGCAGAATCCTTCTGGAAGGAAAACTGGTCACAGAGGTCTGTTTGAACACTTGGGATGATAGCAGAAAGGAACAAACCAAATTTTTATGGAGTCCCGTTCTATAGGTCACAGAAAGCAATTTGCAAACATTGAAGAAATGTCAGGGAAAAGAGAGGTAACGTGCTCCATCCAGCTCCAAAAGCATCTGTGAAAAATTACATAGCCCAGATGGCTGAAATTATTTTCACATTCATTGCACATGTAGTCCAGTTTTAGCTATCTCCAGTGCAGTCATTCTGCTGATCTGTGGAAGTTATTCTCCCCTCAGTGCATGAGCATGTTTCCCATTCACATAAATAAGAGTTATGTCTTTGTATCCAGGGAGAGGGGATTTTTTTTTGTCTAGTGCCCGAAGCAGCTTCTCACAGGACTGTTTTCCTCCCACATTCTCAGTTGTGTTCAGCTCTCCTGACCTGTGTTTTCTTTGTTTTGATCCGTTCGAACTTCTATATTTTAGGTAATAAATGTTAGTATACTATGGAAAAGGTGACAGGCTAAAAATGGGATCCTTACTAGGTTAAACCACCTCAACGTAAAATATGAGAGGTGGCTAAAAGAGAGAAAAAAATTGGAAAGTGTTGCGGCATAGAAATAATTTGATTTTATGTGATGATATCACCACATTTTCCTCCCTCCTTTCCCCTGGTACCTATCAATGAGAACCTTGTTTTGCTCTGTGTGGGAAAGTTTGCTCTTATTTCCAGGGCTGCTGTCAATTGCCTTTAAAGTATCTGTCATTAGGTACTGTTGAAGCAGCGCCAGGGATGACTGTCACTGCTAAAAAGTTCTCAGACATGGAGCATGCGTTTCTTTAGTATGAGTTTAGGTGGTTTAAATAATGGAGTGCAATACTGATGACCAGGATACCTTAGCCCAAACAGGCACTGGTGCTGCACGAGCAACCACAGGGTGTCATTTTGACACCTCCCATTTATTTTCCAAGACTATTGCTGGTAGGCTGGAGCTAAGGTTTACTCAACATTAAGTTTGATATACCAGAGTTTTCTGAAGCAAATGTTTGTCAAGATAGAATAGTCAATTTTTGCCATCTGTTCTTCCCCTGTTTAGTTCACTTGGCTATAGGCATGCTGTGTTGAAGTTAGGTGTGTTCTTGTCCCTGGGAGTGTCTAGAAGTGTTGTTGATCTATCTGCTTCTTGTCCCCTCTTTTTTTGGGGGGGGTGGGGGGAGAGATGGGAGAAGAGGAAGAAAGCAGCAACAAAATTTTAATTCTTTTAAATTTTTAAATTTCTAGTATTTCTTTTTTATTCCTCTGTTACTATTACAGACTAGGCCTTCCAGCCACTCCAACCTGTCTCCTTCTGTGTGACAGAAGCTGTAATGTAATGACAGCATTTCTGATGATGATATTTCTCTTTACCTTTTCTGTCTCTTTTCTTTGGAGGCAAGTTTTCCTAACATGCTCATCGCCTGGGTAATCAAACAAATTGACATGTGGCCACCTTGGGAAACAATTGTATAACTGGAGAGATCAGGCAGAAGACAGGGGAGGTTTCAGCAGTATATAGTCAGTAGCAATGTGGGATGAATGAGCTCCTGGATAGCACTGCAGGCCTGTTAGCATCCCCTCAGCTGGCTCCTGTATAAATCAGCTAAAACACATGGGGAGGGGCGTTGTACTTGTACTCTGAAGAAAGTACAAGACTCCTTGGTCACTGTAGCTCTAGAATAACTTGGCATCGGCATATGGATAGATCCTGCTCTTTTGCAGGATCCTCTGCGTCCTCTCTACTGATGAAAAGCAGTTTCCCCTCAGCTCCTTGTGCTGCTGCACAAGCGTCCTGTTTGCCCGGCCGCTCCCCAGGTTATCAGGGGCTGCAGAAGAAGTAGATTAAGGCCATTCACACCAGCAGTTTCCTTAGTGCCTTTGCGAGACTGATAACCCCTGGCGGAGCGGCAGTGACGCCAGCAGGCAGCAATCTGGTCCCCAGGGAGAGCTGCATGTGTGTTTATCCCCGCAGGTGTGGCTCCTGGAAAGCCCGTCCCTCCCTCTGCCTTTTGGCGCCTGCAGTCGCCTTCCCAGACCGGTCATCACGGCTTGTCCGGCTCCAGCCATTCTCCCTGGGGACCCTCTGCTGGGCAGGATCTCGGGGAAGTGTTGCTCAACAGCAGCCTCATCCTTCACATGTGCCTTTAGGGCGCTGCCAAGGGGTTCTGTCCTGAGGCAGCCCGGCCGCCACAGCACGGCGCGCATCCCTGTTTCCTCCTGCTGCCTGGCAGCCGCTGGGGAGAGGTGTTGGCTTCAGAAAACAAGGCGGGCTAGGTGAGCAAACAAGAAGAGGCACGAGAACAGCTGGGTTTAACTCGTGAGCACTTCAGTGCCGCCGGTCAGAAGGCAGGGCACACCCGAGGAGCCCGGGAAGGGCGGCAGGGAAGCGCGCCCGCTGCCCTGCACACCCGCGGCTCCACAGGCACAGCCGGGAAAGCGCCTCCCTGGCCTTTTCCACAAAGCTCCTTCCCACAAAGGCAGCACTGAGTGCCGCCCTGCCCTTCATCTACTGTCCTCACCTTCGGGAAGTTGTGAAAGCAAAGTTGGAGGATTTCTGCACGTGGCTGTGAATGTATATTAGGCTTGTCTGGCCCAGGATATAGTGAGCCACTGAGGAGGAGTGTTTACTGAAGTGTACCCTGGCATCCTTATCCTTCCTTTGCAGCTGCTATTTACCAGACAGCATTTGTGGTGAATGTAGCTGGCAGGAAATATCGTCTGGAATGAACTGGATGAGTTAAAGAATTTTTCACACTAACATTGTTGCAGGCGTTTGAAAATACTTCACAAGAGGGCATATTTTTGTAACACTGAATTAAATTAACATTGCATGAAGCTGGCTCAACTGAATCGAATTTACCATCAAAATATTTGCTGTTTTTGTTTTGGGTCCTCCCTGCTTTGTTTACAGCTCCTCTGTGTTGGGCTCTGTGTTGCAGAGAATCATCTCCATCCACTCTGTTGGCACGTTGTATCCCAAATGTGGCAGCAGCGCAGCTGATTCATCAGCGCTGGGTGGGGCGGGTACTTGGGGGGTGGAGGGTGAGATTTAGACTTTTTCTTGGCAAGTTAAGAAACTGATTATGAAAATGGACATATTCCTATTTTAGTCAGAATGGCCTGCTATGACACTATTTCTTTAAGAAACTTAGATTGCTTAACTAGAATGGGAATGTCTTCTTTAAAAATTGCCTGAATAAAGTAGCAGGATTATTTATTTTGCAGGCTGTTCTGAGATTCAGAAATTGCTTTCTTGATTCCAGGCTTTAACTTGACAGTCAAATATAATTATTTTTCTTACAGTCTGGTAACCCACAACTGGAACTTTTTTTTTATTTAACTATCATTCCAGAAACTGAGAAAACTGCTTAAAAATAGATATCAAAACAGATCAGATCCCACAAAAACAGACAGCCATTAATATGTATGTCACCCCACCATGCTGAGTCTTTCTTTGTAGGTTGTGCAATCTACTTCTTTTACCCATTGCCTTTGTTTTTTTTACTTTGTTCCTTGTTTGGATTTCATGTAGTACTGTTATTCTCTATTTTTTCCTTGAGAAAGCTTCTAGCAGATTGTGGCTGGTGTAGCTGTATGGGAAGAGACTATTTTGATCAAGTTATTTATTTAAATTGAGATTCTCTAAAACCCCCTCCTTGTCATCAGTCTAATAGAGATGTTCCAACAGTGTATTAGTTATTACTGGGGTGACATGAAGCAGAATGGAGTTCTGGAGATGCCCTTCCAGTGAAAGACACTGAGCTTTAAACCGCCTTCACAGATGTGCAGAGCTGTGCTAGCCATGCCTAGCTCCCCTGCATGCTTAATAGGCTTTTTGCCTATAAATCCCAATGTGCCATTGAGATATTGGAACTTTAGTAGCAGGGCTGGATTTAATGGGAAGCCTGGATGTCTCCAATTTATCTCACAGCTCCAGCCTTCAGTGTTGCTTATGGGGGTGGGTGGGGTGCACTGCTGTCACCCTGGTAAAAGCAGCAGAGGGAAAAGATCTCCCTGCACCCAGAAACAGGCTCAGAGATGGGGCTTTGTCTCCAGAACTCTGACAGCAGCATGACCATGCAACAGATGAAGTAAACAAACCAACAATACAGGCATTTTTGTACAGAATAGGTCTATTATTCTTCCTGACAGCATGACTCGGAATTTGAGTTGTCATTCTTTGTATTGTTCCTTATTTAAAAAGAAAGAGAAAGCAGAACAAGGAATAATACAAATGAGACAGCCTGGGGCTTGTGCTTGCCTGTAGGATATTCTTAAGGTTCCGTTGGCACTACAAATTGGAACCATTTTGTAAGTAGGTCCCTGAACCCAGCTGTATTCTTACAGCAGTTGGGCTGAAAAGTCTGACATGCTGGTGTGATTGGTTCACCCAGGGCTGTTATATCTAGGAATCTATAACCAATCATTTACCAAGACCAGTTAATTGATAACGCGATGCACAGGGTTTTCCTTAGCTGCCTCACAGTCATACAGAGTAGCATCTGTGTATTAATGCCCTCTCCTTTTCAGCCCTAGGTGAGGTTTGGGCAGGAGGATGTTGGGTGGGCTGCGACAGGGATGCACACTGCTGCTCCTGGGCACTCTGAGCAGGGAGCCCTGTCTGTGGCAGGCTGCCAGGCTGGATTCTGCCCTGACTGTCCCTGCCAGGCAGTGCCTTCTGGCAGGAGTCCATGTCAAGAAGGCTGCTGGAAAGGTGCATGAAGCTGTTGGGGATTTCCAACAGCAGTTTGTTGCAACCCTAACTCAGTAAAGCCTAAAAAAATTGGATTAGATTAATTTTGAGCCCTTTTGGGTGATTTTGACTGGAAATCCATACTGTTTGCTGGACACAGAAAAGCCAAGATGGATTCTGGGAGATAGCCTTTTCTTCCTTACTCCAGCAGAGGCTGGCTATACCTGAAAAGCAGTCCTTGGGCTTTCTGAAGTATCAAGGGTGGGGATGTTTCACAAAGATGCATCAAAAGAATATGGAGTTACACGCACCTGAGAGCACACAAACTCCCTGCTAAGGGGGAAGAATTTTGTCTTGTCTGCATGGTAACCTCCTGACCTGGCCAAGGAAGTCTTCTGGAGTGGAGCATTCCTTTGGCTGGGGCAGGTATGACTGCAGGGAAGCCCTGCCTGTGGGAGAATTGAGGGAGAGTCTGTTGAAACCCTCATATTCTCCTCACACTGCTTTTTTCAGCTCTGGGCAGCTGTAGCAAGGGAAAAGCAATAAAACCATCATCACTGAAATGAGATGCACTGTTACCATAATCAAATTAGCAATGCTGATCCTGCTTCAGGAAAGAGTACATCAGGAAGTCTAGGTAGAAAATTGCTCTGTGTTTAAAAATGGTTAGTTAATGATTGTTTGTGTGAAAAACATAATTTCTTGAGTTGTTCCATACCATTTCTGTTTTTATCTCTGCACTTCTGATTTTCTGAGGGGACATATGGCATAAATCCTTATTCCACTTTTCAAGACTGTGTGTAAACATCAGTTTAACTGGGCAGCCTGGAAGGTCTTTCATTCCACTAGACACCATTTATGTTTACACATCTGTAGCATTTAAACATTGCAGGATTGTTTAAATGCATTTAACATTTAATGCATTTTTGTTTATGTTTAAATACATAAACAATGCATAGATTTCAGGCATAAACATTGCATGACAAACTCAGTTCATCATCTTAAATAATTGGGGGACTTGGCCTGAACAAATTGGCAGGGGAGGAATTAAGGGGAACCACAGAATATGTCTCCATTATTGACAAGTAATAGGTAACAGAATAACTTTATTGGCAGATAAATGAATAAATGACAGAGAGTCATATCCATTAATGGCAACCAGCAAACATCTTCCCCATTTAGTCTCTTGATACAGTTTGTGAAGTCAGTGCCTGGATGCCCAGGAATGTCTCTTGCCTCCCTCTTTCAGCAGGAGGTGGGAAAACAGAGTGTACCAGCAGCAAGGAGAAGAGGCTGCCTGAGAGAAGGAGGAAGAGGCATGAGGCACTCATGACGTAGGCAAGTCAGATGCAATTAAAAAGTCTTTGACTGAGAGACATGGAAAAATGAGGAAGCAAGCTCACAAAGGTATCCAGCAAGAGAGACAAATGGGAGCAGACACAGATTCTGCTACAGGAGGGCATTAAAATATCCTGGTCAGGAGATGTGGAGGGAGAACATAAGGGAATACACAAATATTTTATTTAGAGCAGACTGTGGCAACTATTTAGGGTCAAGGGGTGTAGGCACAACAGGAGGAAAAGGGTCACACATGATTAATACCTCATGCTCACAGACCCAGGTACCTGGAGGCATTAGAGAAGTCCACACTGGGAGGAGACGGGGTACACACAGGATCGCTGGCATGGGGACACCATGGTCAGCTCCAAGAACTTCTTGTGTGGCCCTGGGAGAGAAGTTCAGTCCTTTTCTCCCCAAGTCTTTATTGTCTGATGCATAGTAGAGGCAGTATATGCAGTGAGACTGTCCTCAGCAGTGCACTACACAAGACTGATGGCAATACAAGTTTTTCAGGAAATATATTATGCTTTTGTTATTTTCAATGACTATAAGGTGGGAGAACCAGCTAAAGGTAATTCACTGGCTTACTTCCTACTCATATCTAAAATTTGGAACCTTAAGTCTTTTCTTTCTGACATTGTGGCTGTTCAGCAGCGATTGTAAAGCTTTGCTTTCAGTGGGGAAATTAATCAATTTGAAAACTGAAAATTGTCTCTATCTGACACTGCCATACAAATAAGACAAAGTGCAGTGCATACTGGTCTTTTTGTCCCTTTTATTCTATAGATTTCCTAGTGTGGAGTAGTTGTACCAGGTTTGTCAATGCACACTCATTTCTAATTGGATATTTGTTATTAAACATTTATAAAGTTCACAAACATACAAGCATATGGAAGTCTTGTTAAGATGGATTTAGTCCCTTCCTGACTATATACAAACATTTGAATACTTGAATCAGACTGAATCATGAGGTTAAAAATAGACTTCAGATTTACTTTCTAAATTTTAAACCCTGTGGAGGCATATGGAAGAATTTAAAGTTAGCTCATTTTGATCTTTTTCTCTGATACCAGAAGGAGTAAACAAGGGGGTTTTCTTTCCTTTTCTTTTAATGAAAACAGGAGATTCTCAAGGCTTGAAATGAAGCCTTGAGAAGAGGCAACAGCTTGTTTCCTGCTTCCTTCCCGTTTTTCTGCCAGAGACTCTCAGCGGTTGGGCTTGGCCCCCAACCCTCCTGCACCCTCATCTCACATACTGTCCTTTCCCTGGCGCTTCTGCCTCTCGCCTCCCATGGATGGTTGGCATTGTGCTTGGATGGGCTAAGGCTGCTCCTGCTCACTGTGGCCACAAGGCCGTTGCCACTGAATGTAAATGTGAGTGTAAATCCCTGTCCTGGACTGTGAGGACAGCGGCTGTTTGTGATATGCATCTCACCTAATCTCAGCCCTCATTCCTCTTTTCACAGCAGCAGGGATGGTTGGTGGGCTCGGGATGCTGTGCAGTTCTAGCCTGTGCTGTTTGTCCCTGTAATACTGAAGTCAGGCCCTCTTTGTCCTCATAGGAGTGTAGCAGAGCCAGACCCTTCAGAAATTGCCCAATTTAATAGCTGTAGATTAAAAGGTCACCTGTAGCAGCTGTAAAGAGCTGCTGCCAGAGTACAGCTTTGCTTTGCAAACACAGGAATTGCTGAGTTGGAAAGGTGAGCTTATGCAAGTAATGGAGTGTGGGGCAATTATTTAAAATCATCATGGTCACCATCATCTGTAGAAAAGGGTTTTCGGTCACTTCTGGTACTTCAAAACAACAGTGTCATTTTTGCTCTTCTAAAAAAGACATCAAGACATTTTTAACCTGAAAGGGTAAAGTCTGAGAGCATCACTGACTTACGATAGTGTGGTGGGACTTTACAGATGACACTCCATCTCAGAATCATTTTTCCCCTTTTGAACTTGTAGTGATATGACTTTGATAGAGTATTTTGGTTTTTTAATTTGCTTCCAAATAGAGCTAAAAAGGTATTGCAGAAAATTATATGCAGGGATCTTGCTAAGGGCCTAACATTTAAAATCTTTTGTGAGTGTGTGTGGGCATATGCCTAAGAGAAATTTTTCTGTGTTTGTGTACACAGGAACAAGTCACAGTTTTCAACACGTTTGCTTGCTTTCTGCATTCCAGGCTCACTTTCATTTGTGCAGCTACCAAGCTTCTGCTGTTTTTAGTCCTAGATAAGATTCAGAGGCCCACAACAAATTGGCAGTACAATCCTTATCAGCCGTTTTCATACCCGGCAGAACTCGGGTTGGTCCAGTCTGGAGGGGAAGCTGTGAAGGGACCAGCCTGGGCTGGGCCAAACTGCAATCTCTGGGCGGAGGGTACCCTCAGGGTGATGCTGGAGTGTTGCTGGGGACCAGGGCTGGCTGCTCCCTTCTCAAGCTGGAGATCCTCTATCCCAGGAGCAGACCTGCCACCCCAGGCTTCTGGCAGTCGGTGTGAGCAGCAGCCGGCACATAGGGGGGGTGGAAGTGACACACGTCTAGCAGGAAAGGAAGAAGGTGTTTTCAAAGGGGGGGCTACAGCCAGATAACTGCAGCTGGGTGGCTCTGCCTTTGTTTGAAATGTAGTGCTGAGGAGTCAGCAAGGCCTTTGGCTCAGCTCCTCTGAGCCTTTGTATGTGCCCGTCAATATATTTTTTCATATTTTAAGGAGTGGTTACCCAGCATTTTTAGGACACACGGCTCTTTCTCAGGAATGGGACTGTTTGGCTTGCTGATGGTTTTCATCAGGAGCATGAAGGACTGCTTTGATGGCTGATAGGGTTTTTGCCTTTTCTGGGCCTGGAAGCTGATGGAGAATTGAGTGGCACAGATGCTTTGGAGAATAGTGTAGGCTGTAAAGAAGAATAAACTTCATAATCCCTGTCAAGGCAGTTGCTGTTCATCAGTGTCAGATGGTAAGTCACTGACTTCACTCCATCTTTATGTTTTTCTATATTGTATCTTCAAACTATAGACTACATTGATGCTTTTTAGAAATCTGTCATAAAGTTGATTATAACTGAATTTAGTAGTTCCTGGCATTTAATATTTGATTGAAAATAGTTAATTTCAGACTGGATTTACCTGAGAAATAGAAGCATTACCTGTCTTCTTATCACAAAAGGTAAGAAATTAAATTAGACAGTTAATTATCATTACAGGCAAGATTTAGGTGTTGGCTTATACTTTTAATTTGTCCCTCAAAATAAAATCTGTGGATAAATATGATCATGAGGAATGTTTAAATTGAAAGGAAAGAGAGTGATAAATAGAAATTTTGAGCAGAAGGATGTGGATAAAAAGTTAGTTGTGTGGGATACTGTTTTATCTTTCTGCTTTAAGTACTAGTGAAAACTTTCTTCTTGAATTTAGCTTGAATTCAGGCTGTTTCCCATTTGCTACATCTTCTAATTAGTCACCTATTGACACTGTTTTAGAGGCAAGAGAAACTGAACGTTGCTCCTATGTGTTCACTTGGTTTAGATCTAATTTTCTGTTCAGGGCACCCATATGGGAGAACATAAAAAAACTTCAATGATTCATTGGGTGGCTGAAGCTGTTAGTACTCCCCAGGGATGGTACAAGAAATGAAATCTCAATTAAGAGTGACTTTCCCTTACAAAGTAAAGCCTTTGAATCAGAGCATACCTCTGAGCCTTTTGTCTGCCAAGTGGGTGGGGGTAATTCAGTTGAGAAAATGCAGTCAAGATGTGGAAAAAAGTGCCTGGGGGCATCCAAGGCCTGTTTCCAATGATGCACGGATGTTAGCAACATGCTGAGCTTTAAGATCCCACAGCACAATACGACAGAATATTCCCTTCTCAGTCTCTGGGAATTAAATTAGGTGTCAAACCAAAAGCCTTTAGGGAACTAAAATCAGAAAACGTTTGGTTTTCAGTTGGAACTATTACATGACTTACAAACTTTCTGTGTGTGAAGGCTTATGATAATATAGTTCTTTGCTGGCATTGAAATGAGGACTTGTCACTATTTTTAATGGCAGTGCCTTTTGTATAAGCCAGTTGTAACTTTTAACTCAAAAACTTCAAAAAATTCAGGCTTCAGCAGAATGAATTCTAAAAATTTTGAAAGTATAAAGTGTACTTTATAGTACTTTGCAGTATATACACTTTAAAATAGATGGTATAAAATTGATCTTAAAATTCTTAATTCCTCAGATTATGTGTAGAACTGAACAAAATTATTTTAAAATTATTTTCAATTATTTAAGTAATTTAAATTATAACATTATATTTTATAAATATATATTAAATAT
>VWZU01013672.1:3222399-3240921 GCA_013397095.1 Sterrhoptilus dennistouni | reverse complement strand
AGTTTAAATTATTAAATTATTTAAAAAATATTTTTTAAATATTTAAATTATTTTAAAGTTCCAGCAGAGACCCTTGTTCCAATTAAATAAGTGGATTTCCACAAGTTGATCATCTTACATATTCTATTACATAAGAATTTTAAATGGAAAAAAAAAAAAAGAGGACTGAAGCTAAAGGTGTATTCTTCTGAAAGAAGAAAATAAACAAAGTCAATAAAAGTGCAGTATATTGTTGTGGTGCTATTTAAACATTTGGTTTAAATGAGTTTGAAGTACACCACTTGAAATATCTTGTATGAAGGTATCACTATGGAGGGAGGATCTCTTAAGTGCAGATTGTCTGTCTTAAGAGAAAATAATAAAAAATTAAAGAAACTGGATGTTATTCTATGGTTCTTCGTAAAATATGGAGAACATCTTTAATACTTTCAATTATCTTCCTCTTATAGACTGTTGTAAATAGGCAGTGTTCTTGATCTCAGCTGCTCAACTTTAGGTTAGGCTTCCTGAATAATGAGAATTCTCCTGTAAGGAACTCTCCCCCAATAAATCTTTTGTTTCTTTTTATGCTCAGTGGATTTTTTTCAGTATTTGGAATATACTGGAATTGTTTTTTTTATGCACTGTAAAATCAAGAGGACTAAAAATCCATTTTTTCCTCTCCATTTCCATTAAAAAAAAAAAGCCTGTATAATTTCATGTGTTTATAGAGGGGCAAGAAAGTGTCAACTGTCATAAATTCATAAATTGAAGATCTTCCAATTGGACTAGGGGTAACTCCCAGGCAGTTGGCTTTTTTAGAAGGACATGTTTTGTAGACCTAATAACTAGGCCTCTAGGTTATTTAAGGTCTTCTCCTCTGGGCTCTTCATAACTGGTTGAGATTTTTTTGAAGCGCAGTGTCAGGAATGAGTCTCATAGCCCAGATGATGGAGGTCTTGCAATGCTGAGGAGAACAAAAGATTTATTTTACGTGCCATCTGTTGGTAAATCTTTATGTAATGGTTGCTTTTCTATGACAGCAAGAAAGAAGTTGACTCATGTTCAGCCTGAAGCCTGCAGATCCTTTTGTGAGAACTGCCTCAGGGCCAGCTGTCTCCAATCCCCTGCTCATCCTCCTAACTTATTTCTTCCCAAGTGAAGTATTTTGCAACAATATGTCCTTTTTGCATACTGCTTCCCCTTTGTCTTAGCCCATTTCTCCAATTTCCATATCCATCTGTGTATCTAATCTGCTCTCTGTTAGTCCTGCAGCTCCTTCTAGCTTTCTGCAGTCTGGAAACTCAGAAATCACGTTGTATCATCCTCATTAACAGACATGGTCCTCTCTTACTCAAGGTTTTTAGTTCTTTCTGCTGTCCTCTGCAGGCTCAGGCACTTGCAGATTTCTGCTGAGCACCATGATCTGGAGAGGATGGTCACTGAGGCCCCAGAAGAGCCTTAAAATTGATGTTGTGGTCACAAGACTCAGAATGTGAACAGTTCCTAAAGAAGGACACTGTAAAAATATTGAATAATGTCAAAATGTTTTGATGCATCTTTCCAGTTTGATGAACTAGACAAGTACTTTTTGATGTGGTTTCCCTGTCCCTGGTTTCATGTAGATAATTCTCTTCATGAATATGCCATGTGAAGCAGCTTTGGGAGCCATATAAAAATGAAGCTATATCTTATTTGCTTCATTCTTATTTGTAAGGCGTATTATTGAACAAAAAACCAATTTTATTTGACAGTAATTTACAAAATTTCTCACAAAGGCAACTGACCTCAAAATCTTTACGTGCTTACAAAATAGAATGTGTGATGCCTCTGTCAACCCAGACCGTGCCAGTGACCTCTCTCAAAGTGAGATGACTCAGTCTCTCTCCCTGTCTCGTGCCCAAACCACATCTGCCATGACCACTTCCTCTCACATATCAAAGATAGGCTTTGTGGCCTGTGGTGTGTTTCAGTAGCATTTGGGTAGTTAGGTCTTTCTGCTTACCAGCAGGTTCCTGCTGAGTGTGATAGTATTCAGAAAAAAATCTTTATTCAACCTGCTTTATACCTGATATAGTCATCTGTAGTAGGTGTTGAACAGTAACCTTGGTTATTTTCCTCCCTTATTAATGTCCCCAAACTAACTGGGATTTCTGCTCTGTCTTTCTGAGTTTGGGATGAGTTTAGGCTACCTCTGCAATACAACTGCAGGCCTCTCCCTGTCTCTCATTCCCAAAAAAGCTGTACATTTTCTACATTAGTACTTCAGTTGTGTGAAGTCCAAGAAAGTTTCTCTTGTGCCGGTTAAATCTCGTACTTTTTTTAGCAAGAAGACTTCTGGTTCCTCCTGGTTTATTTTTCATGGGTATTTTATTAGCACACAGGCTTTTAATATGATGGCCAGAGTTTGCTATTTGTTCTTGTCCCTTTTGTGGCCTTACAGTGAACTCCAGTATCTCTTTTTCCCTCTTCCCCTCTTCATAGTTTGTGCTCTTTTTTTTCTCTTTTTCCATCACTTCCCTGCGTTTTGACTATTAGTCTGAATTGTTTTAGTTGAGAGGGGAGAATTTCGTTCAGTTTGTTGTTTTCTGTCTTTCTTCACTAGATGGATAACAGCAGAATAGTGAGGAATCTGCCATTATTCTGCGATCAAAGAAGTCGAAGCATTCTTGGCAGTGTCCTCTGCAGAGCCTGTTCGTGCAGCCCCATCATGTCCATGTGCATATGTGCCCACACGTCCATGTGTGCCCCTCTCTGCCTGGTGTTTTACTCCAGTTGGTAGTGTCTAAAGTGATGCTGAGGCAGCCCCTGGACCTTCTTGCTTAGCCCAATTATTGTCCAAATTTTTCCCACTTTCCCTAGGAAAACATGGGTTTGTTTTTGTGTATTTCCTGTTCCATTTTTTTGAAGTAAGAGAAGCTTTCCATCCTTCCTGAAAGAGACCAGAACTCTGGATGGCAGGAGGTCACTGGGGTGCCTGAGCACTTGGAGAGGAGCAGGAGTGCTTCCCACACAGGCAGCGCATGCCTGGTCTCCTGATAAATTGAAGAGCAAACAACAGCAAGGGAAGAAAATCATGATCCTAACCAAGGGAAACAAATTTCTAAATACTTAAAAAAAAAACAAACTTGGGAGAAAAACCTTGTGATGTCTTAAAAGTGTTTGCCATTTCCTTAAGGACATTGTGGCCACTTCCACCACTTGATTGCTCCTTCCTCCTCACTTTAAAGGTGGTGCAGTTCAGTGCAGTGTACATGTATTTGAGGGCCTCTGTGCTACTTAGTCATCTAACTTCTTGGACTTTGCCATGAGAACTGATTACTAAACTGACCCAGAATAAGCAATTATGCCACATACTTTTGGTTGCAACATTTTCCATTTGCTGTGGCTACCATTATTAAATGGCATCCCCTGCATGTTTAACCCTCAATCTGACACCATCACTTTTCAGTTAGTTTCAGACTCTGGACAGCAAAAGTTGATTTGCAACTTTCTGTACTCCTGAAGATGTTTAGGCACAGATGCAAATCAGTGTGGTGAATTTAAGACTATTAAAAACTTGAGAAATTTTCTTAATGACTTTATAAGGACTTCATTAAGATGCTTAGTAAAGTCTCAGAAGTCCATGAACCACAAGCAGAAAACCACAGTTTCAGATACAATCTAGTTACAAATTAGTGGTAAATTCACAGTGTTTGTTACCTGCACTGCTGCTAGTAAACAAGAGGAAGCATCTGATAGCTATTTAAGCAGCAAAGATTAGCAGCAGAGGCTCCAAAAGCAGTCAGTTTACTCCATGGATGTTGATTTGGAAAGGCCTTCAGGATCTAGATTATTCTAAATGTCTCACTTCTGATTCCCCCCTTTCACCATATTGCCACATAGTTTTCATTATGGGGGAACGTGAAATCCAGAAATATGTGAGAGCCTGTAGTTAAATACTCTGTGATTCTTCATCTTTAGTAGTGTTAGCAAATAATGACCATGGGTCCCTATCATGTAGTACCCACTACTTCTATAATTATCATTAGTATAATTTTACATGGAAAATACAATTGAAATATAACTGTCTGTCCCTATGCAATGATCATGGTGGGGATAAAATTCTCCCAACTATAATACTTTTAGTTCTAATGTATCAAGTTTCCTTGCAAAAATACTTCAAAAATATCTGACATTTGTTTCTTCTGAAATTCTGCATTTTGCATGCACTTTATAGTATAAAGTTATTACTTTCCAGCAAGTGCTTCCATGTCTTTACATGACTTGAGACTTTCTTACAGAGCATTTCCTCTTCCCATTTACAAGACTGTCTCCTTTCAGCTGCTTATTTTCTCCCACTGCTGTAATTTTTTAAGCAGGTTTGTTTCTGTTATAATTCATTATATAAAAGTTGTACAGAAAAATAGATAATTTCCTAAAATATCTTTGCTTTCCTAGAGTCATGGAGCATGTGATGTACAGCCTGTACTGGTGCATGATTATTTATAGCACATGGAGTACAGATGTGGTCCAGTTGTCCGTGCCCTGGACCACAACTTTGGAAGACCCTGATTTCCTTTTTGCCTCAATTGCTTATTTGCTGTGTTTCTCACTGCAGATAACTTTTAACTTCGTGCATCTTCACCCTCTATTTCTGACTCAGATGAAGAGTAAAAATGCTTTTAATCTATAAGCAATTGTTTAGTACAATATGACAGATCTTGTTCAGATGATGCTTCTGTAATAAACACTAATAAACACATGTAAGTAATATTAGAAGAGGTACCAAAACCTTTCAGAAAGTGAAACATAGGAGATCTATTTGGGCAAACATTTGTCACAAAAAATTTCATCATGGTCCCCCTACTTCTAATTTCCTACTTCTGTATTTATTCCTGCACTGTTTATTTCTAGACTTTTCAGAACCTTATGTGTAGACCAAAGCTACAATTTTACTTCATATGTTCCTCTCACTTCAGTAATTCTAATTTTGGTAACACTGTCACTCATTATTACTGCAAGAATTATAATATCTTGATTTCTGGGTGGCTGGCATCATAGCAGTTTGGGCAAGCTGCTTTGGAAAGAGGGAACTCCTTTTTACAGCTACCAAAGTAATTTTCAGCTATGATAAAGTCCAACCCCTGATGGTTTTATATTGAGTTTGGTTTTTAACAGAGGAGATAGTCATACCAAGGGGGGAAAAAGCTCTTTTCAGAAGCCTTGGTCATAATTTTGTATCCATGTCAACACTAATTTTCTGGTGTCTGCAAATTTCATTAGTTTACAGACATTTTAAGGCAAGCATAAACAGCTAATGCTGAAAGGCTGCAGGAAGGGAGTGATGGGATTTGTGTCTGTTCAGTGCAACAGGGAGAGCCCTGTCTGGATATTGAAGGAGAAAGGAAACTTCTCGCTGCTCCTTTGCACTGCTCTTGTTTCCAGGGAAATGAGTGGGTGAATTATGATTGGCATTGTACCTTTTGCAATGTACAAACTTAGAATTTTCTACAAATGTGTTCAGACCCTTCTGGCAGTGAAATGAGATACAGAAAGTGTAAGTTGTCAACTTAATTCTTCCTTCAAAATTTGTATTTGAGGGAAGGGAGTGTTTTCTCATCAGTGGAGTCATTAGCTATAGTTTTTGCACCTTCAAAGTTATAACAAAACTGACTATGTCTTTTGTGGTATAGCAAAAGTGTGGAAAGGTTTTCTCTTTTTTCACCCTTTGATATAAAATACTACTAAAAAAAATAAATTCAAACTTTTCCAAAGTACTTTTGCTGCAGAATACTCTAGCACAAAGAGGCCTTTGTTTCACGGGAGTATTTAAATCTGTGGTAACCTCTTGCTCTTTTGTATCTGGATTTTTTTTCCTTCCCCAGACAGGTGCCATGGAGCTCTGTGACATTTGTAGAGCAGATGGGATGCCATTTTACAGTTGTATCTAACTGACAGAACGTTACATACACTCTCCATACATCCTGCCTTGGAAAGTGTAGGGCAAGGAGTTTTAGCACTCTTTTCCTCCAAGCAGCAGCTTGTTTAACTCACTGCTGGATCAAGAGTGAGAGCGGTAACTCACTGATTGGCCTGTGAAACCTCTTGGGAATTCAATACCTTCTTGGTGCTGAATTTGCCATTTTGGCAGGTTGGTCACTTGCTGTTGACTTGGCTGCCATACATTGTATTAGGTAGAGCCACAGATGTTGTTGTGTGCATGTGTTTTAATATAAATAGCAGCACTGTCTGTGAAATCCCGTAATGACAGACGTAATTGAGTATGTGTAAAAAACACAAAGATGTCTGTGAAATACTGTCTCTGGAGATGGGCGAATGCATACATCCCTCCATGCCTTCTTCCCATTTCACACTCCCAAGGGAGGAATTTTGCAAATGTCCAGTTTGGGATCCAGAATGGTCTTATTTGCAAAAGGCTGGTGGGTGAGAAGGTCTCAGAGAAGAAAATATGTCCCAATTATTTCTGCTAATCTTGGCATGCCACCATTGTGCTCAGTTCTTACACATACATATGTCTCATACAAAAAACACATCATAACTGTCTCAAGTGTAACTTCTCCTGAAGGTTGTACACTCTGTGGCAGGTCTGGTTTACACGAGAAGGCCACATTTGCAATGCGCTTCCAGCATTTAAATCCTGAAAGATACATATGTTTCCCCAGCAACTGCGTATTTGGAGGAAGCAGGTGATGATTTAACTTTCAGAAAGGTAGCTGTAATTAATAGTAATTGTCACTGGATATGACCAAGAGGGGTAGGAATATCCAAACAAGTATTTAATGCATTTCAGTTGGAGTATAAATGAACAAACAAACCCCTTGCCCATGAGCAGCTGTAATTTTTAGAATTATTCTTATGAAGCATATTGAGTTTGAGATTCTTGGCTTCCTTGTGCAGCAGCCTGTCCCTCTGGCAACTGCCATCCTCAGTCATATCAGTTACATGCTGCCACGGCCACTCAAACATCTTGTTCAAATGTTAATATTAAAAGCAGGCCAGGTGGTTGCAAACTCTGGGCTAGATCGTCAGTTCAATAGCAAAATTATAGGATTTACAAATAGCCTATATAAAAATTCTCCAGTTCTCCAGGTGCCAATGGTTGTTTCTGTGGCACTGGCATGCAAAGCATTTCAATGCCCTTTGTGGTATCCTTGATACCTGTAAACTCTAATTCTAACTTGAATTGTATTTGGCATGAGTGCCATTCAGACATCCTTTGGAGTAAGTGCTGGCTACTGTGCAAAGGACTTTCACAGTCTGGTTTTAAAGAATTAAAATACAAAAGGTATTTATTAAAAAAAAAAAAAAAAAGGACTGGTGAAATCTTAAGAGGTAACATAGCCAACTCCAAGCCCCAGAGCAGAATCCGTTGTACCAAAATAATGGGATGTTGTGAGGCTCTTTTGTGTGGCTCTCAAGAACAGGTTAGACAGTGATGAAGGCACCACACTGACCCCAGGCAATCAATTCCATTACTTTTATGAACCTTGCAGTTAGAAAGCTTTTTCTAGTGTTTAACTGAACATTGCCTCAGCTGCAATTAAACCTGTTCATTCTTGCCCTATACCCAACAGACAGAGAAGTTTGTTTTTCTTAGTGAAGCAAAGGTTTTACATATTTGAAAATTATTATCCTATTCTCTGGCAATCTTCTTTTGTCTTGGATAGAGCAGCCTCATTCTTTCAATCTCTGTTTGTAAACATCTCATTTATGTGGTCGTCTTCTACATTTTCTCTCATTAGTCCATGACAGTCTTGACATGTAGGGCACACTGGATCGATCAAAACACAACCCAGAACTCCAGCTGATGGCTTGGGCTTGGTGAGCAGTGCACAGATTGCTACGTCTTGCAGGTGGTTCTAAATCCTACTGGCTGTACTGGGTATGTCCTCCTATGAAACTTGCTCTTCTGCAGCAAGATGACTTTTTTTGATCCATGTTCAGGAGTTATTTTCAAGCTAAATTTAATAAGCATATTCTCTATTCTACTGGACAGTCTTTTAATTAAAATATTGAAAAACAGATCCCTGCAAAACCTCATTCAATATATTTTTTCCCTTTGGTGCCAACCACTGAAAACTAATCTCTGAAAGTGTGTCTTTCAACCACTTGTGTACCACCTTATAATGGCATCAGCTGTGTTGCATAAGGTAGAAACTTTATTAAATTCAATGTATATTCCAGCTGCTTCTACTTCTTATCCACTACCAATTTTCCTCCAAAGTAGGAAATTAGATTGATTTGACAGAATTAATTATTGTCAAGTCCATTTGGCTGTTTAAAACTCTTACAGGATAATAGGGTAGAAAAAGAAACATTATATAACTAATTTGTGTGCCTTTCCAGCCCCGTGCTTGCCCTCCCTTAGCCTTCTTGAACTCTTTTCTTCATCAGCCCTCATTTGTAATTACTGTGGCACAGGAGTGAGAACGAGAGATGGAAACAGCAGTCATTACTACTGCCAAAATCCTTGTATCTTGAAGCCAAGCCTGGGCATTCTTGGATGAAAATGAGCAGGTTAAGCCTATTTGAAACCACCTGGCTCACTAAGTACTATAATACTATTTAGCCCTTTGACACTGCCCTGAATTTTCTGTCATACCTGAAGCCTTTTACAATCCTTTCTTATGCATCTGTAAAAAACAATCCAGCTATTTAACCTCTGTTACCTGTGTACATACACATTTTTTTGGGAAATGGGTGCTAAAATATTTTAAACCTATTTCTCCCTTGCCGAAATCTATTTACAGATCAGGATAATATTGTGCATGTCTGGGGATCCTTTGAATGTTTTCTGTTTGCAGACAAACATAAACACTAACTAGGCAAGTACAGGCAATAGAAAGAACATGTTTAAATCATGGTTTGTACAATGAAAGCTGATTTAAGTAACTATCCAAGAGGATAATTATATTTCCTTTCTATTCGTAAGAAGTCCATATCTATTAGTATGTATTTGGAAAATGTAGGAGTTAAAAAGTTATCACAACACTTGGAGAATGCTTTTAGGAAGTAAGGAATTTGTCTTTTTGACAAGTCAAAAGGCAATCTTTTCTTATATCTGTCTGCACATGCAGTTTACATATACAGATATAATAAATAAATAATAATATAAAATAATATAATAATTTTTATCTCTTAGAGTTTTAGATTTCTATATAAACCCCTGAAATTTGGTGAGTAATGAAAATTGTCTACATGAGGCCTAATACCTTGCTGACATCTTACTGTGAGCTTATTTATGTATTCCCTGGATGCCTCATGTGTTACCATGGGAAACCTGAGGGCCACATAGGCTTTTCAGACTCCTAAGCAATTGCTCAGATAGCATACCCCTTAGAATCATCCATTGAAACCACCCAAAATAATTCATGGAGCTGCAAGTCATGTGAAATTAAGTCATGGATTGTATCTAGCCCAAAGCCTTGTGGGCTTGCCACCCATCCCTGCTGCTGCCTCCTCAGCCGTAGGGACAACAAATATAGAGTGAATCCATAAGGTCACTTGGCCTGTCCCTAAGACACAGGGTTACTGCTGCTCTCTCTTATATTCCCCACACAAATATAGCAGATTTTTTTTCATTCCTTTTAATTCCCTTTCCCATGTTCTGTTCTCAGTGACACACAGCAATGACCAAAATTACCAGTTTGTATACACAAATAATGTCATCGTTTTATGAGCCAGTATTTCAGGGCTTAAAAACACATACATTTATCTCATTGCCCTGAGTTACACCCTCTTGAGCTTTCGTCTGCAATCTGGCTTTCCCCATGGTGTTTACACACCCTTCATGCTTTCAGATAATCGCTGCATCCTTCCCAGTTCCTTTAACCTTCATGGTACCCAAGCAACAGTTGTTTGTTTAAATTTATTCCCACAAATCACATCTTCCCACAGAAGTCAAAAAGAATGTGTGATGCACTGCTGGGATCAAGTGTATTAGTAATTTTCAAAACCCCAAGTCTCAAATACTTTTTGTCAGTCATATGTTGCTACAGGATACATATTGTATTGAAGCAGCATATTTGGCCTTGTCAAACAGAATTGCCTAATTATTAAATCCTTGCAAATGAAAATTCTTTTTTTTTTTTTTTTTTTGCTGAGAACTAGAGCTACCAGCCTACTCTACATATACTTAAACAAAAAAAATTCTCTTTAAAACTTCATCAACATGGAGCCAGTACAGTAAGCTCACTGCCCTCAAGGGCTGTTTTATTATCATTGATGCAGTTGGTTGAGTTGTGGAGGGTTAATTCCTCCCACTCACACCACCACAGTCACAATAACACTTCTGTTCATGAACTTCCCAAAATATTTATTGAGAGAATAGCTTGAAGATATGTTTTCAGTAATCCTTAAGCCTGTTTCCACTTGTCTTTTTTTTTTTTTTTTTAATTACATTTTGGGAGGGGGTTGGCCAGTGCTTAAAAGCTGGAGTCTCAGATAGATGGCTTCTTCTCAGTTTAATTACTTTGACAGGCACCTCTCCTTTCCAGCTGAGCTACCCTAACTGGAAGCAGCTGCTCCTTGGAATTACTCCCCCTCCTCGCTGAGTTGCAGAAGTAATAAGTGTCTCGTGCCCCTTCAATGAATTTATGGACATGAAGTGCAGTATGAGCCTGCTCCTATAGAGATGTTTCTCTCTTTTCTCTAATATTCAATGAAGTTTTATGAAGTGAAACATGCCATTAAACAATATAGGAAAAATGAAATGTACAGATTGGATATGATTCTCCACGTCTTTCATAACTCTTGTTAGTGAGTGCAAAGCAGGTTTTATTATACCTTTCCATGGCAATTTGAAACTCTGATTTGAGAGAGAGTCTGGAGTGATTGATAGTACAGCTTGCTGGGCAGTGAAGAATAAGGCTTCTCTAGAGTAGCCCAGACTCTGTGAATCAAGCTCATGCCTGTGTTTACAGCCACAGCTGAAATGAATACTTATCATCTTGACTACATTGTCAGAGTCTTGTGAATGCTCCAGATTTCATCACCACCTCAATGATTTATTTAACATCCTAGCACCTGCAGCCAGTGATGTAAAAACCTCAATTTGCTGTTGTTTTTCAAATAATGGAAATGTAAATTCCTGGTTTTATTTTTCAGTAAAAGGATGAAGGTGTGACCTAAGTGCACCCTAATGACTTAGACAATTGAAACTGAAGCACTCCAAAAGTCTTACTTTTAAATTTTCATTATATTTAAATGCAAGCATAATATTCAGGTGCCTAACATTTGTGATTTTTGAACACTAATCATTACAACAGAAATTGCAACACAACTGCCTTCCTGCTTGCTGGTCAACTGCCATTTGTTTTTCCATAAACTGTCTCTTTATGTACATAAACTGTCTCTTTATGTACATATCTGGGCTTGCTGCATGGCACACAGGTCAGCCAGGGGTGCAGCTCTGACATGGGGAGGACACCCATGTTTTAGTCAGAGGTGGTGCTTTGGAGAATGGGCAGAAAGCATTTAAAAGGAAAGATGGGGCAGCTGTTTGGAAAGTGAGGGAAGAGACCTGATGAGAGAAAGAGGAGAAGCTCTGGTGATGGAGCAGGAATTACCCCAAAAGAAACTGATCTGAGAGAAGAGGTTGAAGCCAATATATTGTTTTCCAGTGGCTGCAGGAGAGTTGACCTCAGGCTGACATGATGCACAAGCAAACATCGAATTATCACATCTGGTCACCTCTGCCTCGCTGAGAGCTTCAGGCAGGTTTCTTTGGTCAGCTTCTAAATTAACTAGGCCCACCTACTTCTTCACTGCCAATACATTTATGTGACTTCCAACATAAGCTTGAAACGTGTAAAGCCTAAGCTCAGTTCTGAATCCTTGTGAAACTGAAAGTCAGGCTGTGATAGGGTCTGTTTTCTGCTGATTAAGATGGGGCTGAGGGGAGGGGTAATGTATTAGCCTTCACAGAAACACTTGAGGAAAAATTTTGTTCTGCTATGTTTTGGGGCAGTATTTAATTTGTAAATTAGGGAATGGGTATTAAGTGAAGTGTGGAGGAGGTGACTTTTGGATGGAAGCAATGTGTTCTGAATGAGAAGCTAAGCAATTCTTCCTCTTTTGTTTTCTTCCAGCTGTCTACAGTTGACATGTTTGGGTCACATGTACTTTGTTGTAATAATATTTGTTAAGGGCACATCTATAAAGTTTTATCTCTGTAACAGGCAGATAACTTTTTTTTTTTTAAGGTCTACATTTGCAAAGATACAACTAATGAAACTGAAATTAATGAACGCTCTTGGGTTTCTTTTTCCAGGAAGTATTACTTTTAAAAATGTTAGTTTCCCTTTCAAAGGGAAATGCAATAAGCATCATCTCTGAGGTGCATACATTTTTATCTTAAAAAATTGCGCTGTTCACAAAGTGAGTAGTAATGTAGCTGTCACATTGTGAGGTTGGTCATCTTTGTTGATGCTCTTCTCATCATACCACAGCTAACTTGGGAGTGATATTCACATCAGCACTGAGCATCTCTGAAATACACAGTTACGACACACTACTGAGTTATACCTTATGCCACTTTTATGATGTGCTTTAGGATGAGATCATCAGACTCCTTTTCATTAGTAATTTACTAAGAGTTTCAACAAAGGAATCAAAGGACACCGCATTTGGAAAAAGGACAGGCTGAAGTTCTATTCTCAGTTTTGAGGCTAGCTTCTCACTTTTTTTACTGCCACAGTTCTAAATTTATTTGGGAGAAGAGCAGCCAAAAGACACTGAACTAAATACTTGTGTCACCATGGCCTTTGTAAGTCTCTTACAAAAATATTTGTATGCACTCCTTCTAGCAGCTGCTTATGAAAGCAATTCAATCTGTTGAGCAACCTCCTGTGAGTGACAGTGCAGAGACTACCCCTAGGTATCTCAAAGGATGCTGAACTCCTTTCTGAAAAATTAATTAAGGTTTAGAAAACATTTTGTAAAAATTGCTGTAGAAAGCTAAGAAAAAAGCGAATGCTATTTCAACATTGACAAGAAAAAAACAACACATCAAAACTGGCTTTGCTGTGCAGGAAGAGAAGAGGAGATGGTGAGTTTAGGTGGAGAAGACAGAAGTAATAGAAAGAACAAGAGTCTTAGTAATTTCTGGAAAATCTCCAGATTGTGCCTGACATTGTGGGAAGCAGTTGGAGTCCTGATCTGCAGGCACTTCTGGAGTGGCTCGATGTGCACGTAAGCAGGAACATGGCTGTGGTTTCCCTTGGGATACATGTTCCTCACCAGTCAGGCTCCAGCTCCCAGAGCCCCTCCACTGGCTGAGTTACTGCTACTGCCTCCTAGTCAAGAAATGTGATGTTGTGCTCCATGACAGACAGGGGACCTGGGCAGGATATGAGAGGCCTCTGTGGAACATATCTGTGGGCAGGAAAGGGAAGGATGTGAACCTTTCCATTCTCCTTATAAGTCAAAATATATCCTTCCAGGAGGGCTATGATGCTTGCTGTGTTTAGATTTATTTTCCTTATATGATTTGTCATGTAAAGGCACAGCTACTGTATTTTAAATGAAGCCTGACAAGCTTCACAGAACGTCTGTGTCTAATGAGTGTGGTGCTAGCCCAAAATATTAAGACTACAGGAATAATTTCCCTGGGTGTATGTGTCTCCCACTTTCTAACTTTTTAATCAAGTAGAGTACTGATATCTAGGGGAATGATAGATCTGGTGTAATGTGCAGTTCAGACTTTCATCAGAACACAGCAATTTGTTGTTCCTAACTGCTTTCTACTGATAGAATTAAACAGACTTAACTTCATCTGGTTAGTGTTGGGCATATTAGTGTGCTGCTCTCACTGGGATGTGCTACTCTAGTCAAGAGGCTGGCAATAAGACTAGGAGCTGACAGCTAAACCTCTAAAAGAATAAGTAATGATTTCTGACCATACAGCATATAGTATATGATCTAAATACCACCCATTTAAAAGCCATTGGATAAGTACTGTCTGTATCACGTCTAAAATCAGGAAGATTTTATTTTCTATAGTTGTCTAACTGTCAGGGGGTGCTGAAACATGATCCTTTTGGAATATATAGAAGTCTGATGTGAAAATGGATAGATCATGGATGGCATGATGGATCTTGTATTCTCTCATAGTTTGTGCACGTACTTTCTAGGAGGGTCTGGGACAGTGATAGCCTGTTTGTCAGATCGACTGATGGGTCAGGTGTGTGGGACCCCATTCTATCCCATAGCAGAGAGCAATTTCTGAAGCAGCCCCACTGGCATGTCTGCTTTCTGTCAGAGAGCAGCTGCTGGCCCCTTTGGCTGATACAGGTGATCCCTACTCCAAAGGACCGTGCTACCAGAAATAATAATATTACTTAAAGAGTTCTTAAGGAAAATAATTCAAAAATGAAATTCAGGAGAGAGGTAAAAGAAATTATGTTTCAGAAGGACTTTGAAAAAAAAAATGTAGCAAGGACAATGAGATAAAATTGTTTTAAGATGGATCTTGATAAGTCGGTGCGATGGAGCCTACAACCACTAAGAGCTGCATTTCCAGTCAAAGACTGTGATGTGAAACTTTGCATGTTTCAATTTGATGACTTCCACCATGCAGGAAGAGGGAGAGAGCTGAAAGAAGATGCAATCACTGGTAATAGTGTGTCCCATTGTAATGTGCTTGTGTTAAGAGTTTTAGGGCTTTGGCAGGTCACCTGCAGGAGCTAGCTGGAATTTTTATTTCTCTCTTTCCCTGCAGCCTCTCTGCATACAATGGCTTGCTTATTTATTTCTCTGAGGCTTTGATGTTCCGATTTGGACTTGATCTACTGGGCAGGGTGTTGTTAGTGATGTTGAGAAACCTCATGTGTTTTGTTCATGCACGCAGAGTTAATTGCCAGGTCTCTGAGCAAGAAGCCATTTCTCCCAGGTCATCCATCTGGAACCCATGAACTTTGGTGTCCATTTACTCTGTGGAGCATAATCCCCTTTCCAAGGCAACCTGATCTCACCCTCTTGCACCCTAGTTTAAAATTGATATCAAAGTGCTCGAGGTTGTAGATTTCCTGGATTAAATGCCTTTGATGTGGGTGACAACAGTTGTGATAGTCTGGTTATGATAGTGCATGTTGGCTTTTCCAGTTTATTTTGACACATACTTCAATTTTTCCCTGTTAAATATTTTGTTGAAACACTTACATGACATTGTGGTGAGATGGCACACACTGCTTTGGAACAGAAAGTTTGACATCTATTGCCTTAATGACTCAGAGGTTTGTGTTGGAGGTTTGTGCTTTTCACAGAGAAAGAATTTTTCTTAGTGAAGGCCATCTCCCTAAACCCTCAGTAAAGAAAGGAGAAAGATGAGCTTCTTTGTGGCCACCTTAACCTGGAGGTAGGGTCCTGCTCTGAGTATTCCTCTAGAAGAAAGTCCACACTCTCCTGAACACAGACCAGTGCTCTCCGAGTTGATTAATCCTGCCTGGTTTGTATTTGTGGGGAACGTACATTAACTTTACATCCACGTGTAGCTGATGGAGTGATAGGAAGACAGGTTCATATACACAGTGCATCTGCCATAACTCAGCAAGTCTCAATTGACCACATGTGTCAATTGTTTCTGTCTCCTCTTCGAGATTTGCAGAACAACCACGGGGAGCTTCACAGCCACATTGCATGTGCAACACGCTGTGAATTCATATCAGGATTGCTGCCCTGCTGCCTAGTGCTGCCCTGAAGGTGCACAATGACCATTTTTCAAGAGTTCCCAATGTTACACACCTGGTCAGAGCTCTTGTGAAATGTCATATAAAATCTCAGAAAATTGACCAGATTTATTTCTTCCAATAGCTAGAGAGAGGTTCAGCACAAGATGCTTTTACAGAGCAGTCTTTTGCAGATGCTCAAATTATCATCTAGGCAGATACAGATAAAACTGCAAACAAAAACTATTCTAACATGCCAAATTTCAAATAATTTGTTATTTTGTAGTAGCAATTGTAACAAAATACTGCACTCATAGCTGGGCTTCAAAACCCTTATAAGATCTGAGTTTCTGCTTGTTCTATAAAACTCCTATACTCTTGTTACACATGATTTTCCTAAAATACTCCTGGGATTTAGTTCTGCAGGACACTGGCTTCATCAAAATAGAGGAAAGCAGTCATATCTAGAAGGAGAGAGTGATTCTACTTGAGGGAAGAGCAGGGAATTATTTTAGCTTGTCATATTCATTGAATATCTTGAGAAAATGGCATGTGAATGTCTGAAAATGTGTAAATACTATAGTTGCAAGACCATAGAAGATGGCAGCTATTGTAAACTGACATGGGTTTGTTTTGATTCTCTCATGTCCGTTTTGTTTTAAAGCAACTGCTCCTGGAGTCACGTGATTTTGCAAGATCTTGCTTTCCTTATCTCACTTTCTTGAAATCAAAGGCTCTGTGTCTCAGACTAAAGGCTGAGGGGAAGACTGCCACGGCCATGCATCATGCTCTTCTGATGAAAGCTGCTGCCTCCACAAAAGGGATGACATAATGGCTCAGGAAGCAACTCTGGGACCACCACGGTTTATAATCTAGTTTCTGTTACCTGTACCTGAAGGCTGAAAAGTGTGGCTAATCAGGACTTGCTTCTGGAAGTGATGTAGTCATCATTGACTGTGAGCAATGAGCTCGGTGGTCAGGGAAGGGCCAGGCGAGTGGGAGTGCTCCTATTTGATCTTAATCTGTTGCCACTCAAGACACAACGAGGGGGTTTAGGCTTTGTGCTGCAGGGTGGTTTGTTTGTTTGTTGCTTTTTTTCTTAATATGCCTCAATCTATAAAAAAGACCAAGTACAGAAGATAGTGTGTATGATGAGCCCAGAATACTTAAATCCTCAGATCAAGATTGCCTTGTTTAGATATTTAAGTAGATTGACATTACTACTTAAGTGGTTCAACATGAATTTCTGAGGGTCAGTCAGTAAATTACCCCAGACTAATTAAACCAGTTTTGAGTTATGCAAGCCATCTCAGAGTACTGAGAGACTTCACTGACACGCCTTTAGTCTCGTACTTCATAGGCTTATAATGTGTACAATTTAAAGGTCAATTAGAAGAGATTTTATACCTGGTTTGGGCTTTTAATTATTTCTCATTACTAGTCAATAAGATGCATTACACAGGGTGTATCCTACATGTGCATCCTAAAGGAGGGTCAGTAAAATTGTGCATATTTCTACATCATCGGTGGTTTCTTTACCACTTTCTCTCAGCATAATTCTCCCTTAGTTTTTCTGCCTCTGCTTCCCACCTCCTTTTCTCTGTTTAGTTTGTGCTGTTAAGCACTCCAGCAAAAGCTGCAGTAACAAAGTGCTTAGAAAAGTCTTGTCCCTTTCTTTGTGGCAGTTGATGAGAAATTCCAGCTTTTTGGCCAGCTTTTCTCTCCGGTGCTAGCCTACAAACTAAAACACACGATCTTAGCTTTGAGGACAGAAAAAGAGTACTGCTGAGAACACTGAGAGAAGATGAGTGCAATAACTCCACTTTGCCTTTATTCATTCTCCAGATACTATTCTTAGCCCTGACAGCAAATGGTATCATTTGTTGCTCCAGCCCTCACAGGCCACCGGTGCTGTGCCCTCAGTGGGAGCCTTGGCAGCTGTAGGGCTGGCGAGTGGGCTGAGGGGACCCTGGGGCTGAATAGAGACCCTGGAGGGGAGCACAGGTTCTAGGGCAGGCTCTGAGTCCTGTTTTGGGTGGTGCAGGGCATGTACAGCCTGGCAGTAAGCAGGGCAGGAGGGATGTTGGAGGATCTACTGACTGCTCAGCTTTGTGAGCTCTCAAAATGCTTGGCCAGTGTGTGACAGCTGCCTACCCGTTAAATGCATCACTTTCCCCGCCACGCCGTGGAGACAGGTGATTCCAATAAATGGCAGCTCGAAACAGTAGCTTTTCAAGAAGCATCTAAACATTTCAAAGCTTAGGAATGAGAGCTAAGAGTAAAGGATTTCCTTGCTGCTGGTCACAGCAGAACCTGGGGTTGAGGTGTGAGGTGGTGGATAGGTACTCAGGTCATCCTTCTGCCGACTTCTGCCACTCCTTCCATCCACAGGCAGTGGGGTTTGGCCACTGTTACTTAATGTGCCTTCCCCAAGAACTGCGTGTGTGTGGGCACTTAGCAGTTTCCCAAGTGGAATTCAGGTGCATCGCTGCTGCTGTCTGTAGCTAGTAATTTTTTAATTAGACTGTATTGGGGATTGGGAGTGGTACCAGGGAGCATGAGGCACAGTCCTTCCCCAAGGGCGAGAGGTGACAAACCACGGCTCCTCAGGGGAGTGATGCGGTGGCGGTACCCGAACTCTAAAGCCGAGCTAACAGGGTGCCCCTTGCCGTGCCGCCGTGTAACGCGTGCGGCTCACGCCTCTCCCCAGAGATTCTTTCCCCGGTGTTGAGAAAGCGCTATTGACTTGGCCGCTGGCTCTCCGGCCGTCAGGCGAGGCACCGGCACGGGGCTAACGATGATGGCAACAACCAGAGCCACGGCAGGGACCACTTCAGTCCCGACTCCGGCTCTTGACTTTGGGGGTGCGCGCAGC